>CM077241.1:28135663-28273163 GCA_039654775.1 Spinibarbus caldwelli | reverse complement strand
TATTCAAAAGAGACGGAGCAATCTGGAGAAAGTGATCCAAACCCAACCATCTCCACCGTAATCAGACCAGCCATGGCCCTCATCAGCAGCATGCTGGTGGCCTACACCTACATTACAGGTAACACCACAAACATCTGCAACCCACAGCTGTTCAGATTTTACTTGAATGTATGATGTGGACTGCTGTTCAAAAGACTGGAGTTGGAAAGATTTTTAAATGTTTTTGAAAGAGTCTCTTCTGCTTACCAAGGCTGCATTTATTTGATCAAAAATACAGTAAAAATTGTAATATTGTGAAAAAATATTACAATTTAAAATAGCTGTTTTCTATTTGAATATATTGTAAAATGTAATTTATTGCTGTGATCAAAGCTGAATTTTCAGCATCATTACTCCAGTCTTCAGTGTCACATGATCCTTCAGAAATCATTCTAATATGCTGATTTGCGGCTCAAGAAGCATTTCTGATTATTATCAATGTTGAAAACAGTAGTGCTGCATCATATTTTTGTGGAAACAGTGATGCATTTTATTTTTCAGGATTCACAGATGAATAGAAAGTTCAAAAGAACAGCATTTATTTGAAACAAAAATCTTTTGTAACATTATAAAAAATGTCTTTTTTTTCACTGTTGATCAATTTAATGCATCCTTGCTGAAAACAGAAATTAATTTCTTACAAAAAAGACCTTACTGACTCCAAACCTTTGAACGGTAGCGTATTTCTGAATGATGTTGATGTATTTTTCTCATTATATTTGATGAGATATTAATTAGGAAATCTATATGGTTGGACTTTATCCATCAGGAATTAATTGAATCATAAAAAGTGGGCAGTTCATACAAAAATGGAGCCAGATCTGAATAAAAGTTTGCTAAAACAGTGCCTAGAATAGAAACAGTTGCCTAATGTCAAATTGGCCCCAAGTGAAGTCAGTACAATTTACCAAAAATCACACTATTATTAAAAAAATAATAATAATAAAAAAATCTGGTAAACCTTTAACATTAATAGTTCTCTCACAAAAAAAAGGTAAACACGAGAACATGATTTTTAAAACTGTATTTAACTGTATTTATCTGTTTTTCACAAAATATGAATATTATAAAAACATTATATATTATTGAAAATTAGTGTTTTATATAGTATTTTAAATATCTATTTTTTATTTTACATTTTTGTATAAAGTGTGTTTTCCAGAAGTACAAACAATAGAGCATGGTGTTAGAAATGGCAAGATCATGGGTTTGATTCCCAGCAAAATTTACATGCATAAATTGATGAAAAATTATGCCATCAACACATCTTACATTTCTTCAAATAAAAGTGTCTGCCAAATGCATAATGTAAATGTAAATACCTTGATAAACTGACATCATAAAATGCATTTAAAAAAATTGGGGGTCTGTGCACCCATTTTAACCATGAAATTTTCGGGTCAATTTATCATCATAATGAAATTATGTACGCAGATTCCACAACTTTGCAGGCAGGTTCATGACCCTAAATGAGAAATATTCACAGTTTCAAGAAAAACATCCTATGCTAACCAGTATTTCTGACATCTCAAAAATGCATTCTGGTCAAACTGACCCAAAACATAATATAAAGTTTAAGAAAGTAAATGGGTCAATTTTGATGTGTTCAAATGTGTTTTCTCTGTCCCTCCCAGAGCACCCGGAGCGCTGTGCGCTGTATTTCATGTGCGGCGTCTGCGCCGGTCTGTTCCTCACGCTCTTTTCGCTGGTGGTTCAGATTTCCTGCCGTACGGACTGTAAACCTTGCCACGTCGTCACTAAGAAGCGTCCGAGACCGGAGGACTCCGACAGCGACACCAGCGACTCTGATTCGGACTGGGACTCTGGCTCGGACCTCTCTGCCCGACGGCACCGCCGCTTCGAACGCACGCTCAACACAAACGTCTTCACTTCGGCAGAGGAGCTGGAGCGAGCACAGCGATTGGAGGAGAGAGAGCGGATCATACGGGAAATCTGGATGAACGGACAGCCGGACGTCCCAGGGACGCGAAGCCTGAATCGCTACTACTAGAGCGCCACCTCTGATCGGACACATCCAGATGGAAAGCTACTAACGGGACGCTAAAGCGGCTGGAGTTGTCACCTAGTGTGGCATTAAATGGCGTATTTGCAGTGAAAATAAGCTCTTTGTTGAGGTTTATCCGTAAGCTTCAATACGCAAAGGTGAAAGGTCAAATGCTGACAAGTCGGATTTGGGAATATTCCTACTTGATGTCTTGAAGTTGGACATTTTCCGCAGCATGTGGCTGAAGCTAAGGCTCATGGGAGATGTGGTTCAGTTGAAAGCCGGCTCCAGGAGTCTATAGGCAGCTCTGAGAGGCGTGATAAGCTCTAAGCACTGTGATTGGTCCTTCATTCAGTGAGGACCGCCTTCTGTAGCGAGAGACCTGAGCAAATAAAGTGCCTTCCAGTTTGATCTGACAAATACACATTTACAGTATAGTGGGACTAAAACGCATTTGGACACTTACAAATATCTGAATGTCATTGCATTAGGAAACAAACATAACAAACCAAGCTGCAACGGCAAGCAAATGATGCTGGAGCTTCACTTTTCTTTATTGGTTTTGCTTAATGACCTTTAAATGTATGCACAATGCCACAATTAATTTTTTGGTAACACTTTACAGTGAGGTTTCATTTGTTAACTATATTAGTGAACATGAATTAACAATAAATAATACTTTTAAAGCATTAGTAAAATCAATATTTAATGGACCTGAGGTATACAAGCCTGTTTCCACCAAGGGTTGGTAAATAGATAGATAGATAGATAGATAGATAGATAGATAGATAGATAGATAGATAGATAGATAGATAGATAAAGGTAATTGCGATTTTTTTTTTTTTTTTCTTTTAATCTCACAATTTTTCTTGCAATTCTAAAATTATCTAATCTTGTAATCCTTTTTTCTCAGAATTCTTTACTTGCATTTTTTTCCTCCTCCACCACAGAATAAAAACTAAAAAAAATAATTGTGACTTTTGGCTGCTGGTAATTGTGGCTTTTTAGTTCACAATTCTGACTTTGTTTTTCATAAAATTCTGAGAAAAAGGTAGAATTGTGAGATATAAACAGAATTGTGAGGAAAAAAATCTTAATTGAAAGATAAACTCAAAATTCTGACTTTTTTCCTTCACAATTCAATATCTTGCAGTTGTCAATGAAAAATAAGAAAAGCAACTGCAACTTTTTATCAATTTTGACTTTTTTTCTCAGAATTGTGAGAAAAAAGTCTGAATTAAGTCACAATTTCCTTTTAATTTTTTATCCCATGCCAGAAACAAGCTTCCATGAACATAAATAAACAGTATTTTTATTAATTAATGTTAATAAAGGTTAATAAATACTGTAACAAATGTATTGCACATTTGTAGTTAATCAGACCTAATTGTAAAGTGTTACCCATTTTTCTTCATGTTTAATTATTTATCACACTTTTAAGCCTAACAAACTTCTTTTGATATTTTGCTGAAAGTCTGCTTGTGCTGTGCTTTCTTTAAAAATAAATGCAACTTGGCTTGATATTTTATTATCAAATGCAATGACATTCGTGCATATTTAAGGGTGACTTAAGCATCCATATATTTTTGGATATTTTATATATATAAATATATAAAATCATCTCAGCCTTTATGAAATCTATTTTGATATTTAAATAGTTTTTGATACCACTATTTTTTTGGATGAAATATTTTTTATACTGTGGCAAAGCTTGCCTGATTGCTCAGGGATGCAATCCAAGTGTTCTGTGTATAATCTTATATTCTTTAAGGGGATGAGAAAGACATTCAAATGTTCCTGCATAGATGCAACTGTAACCTCAAAGAGGTTCTTATAGGATAATCAGCGCCGTGCCTTAAACACAAGACACATCTGCCAACACTGCTAATCACTCAATGACTTTATGCAGCGCTTTCTGATTGTTACAACTGTCGTTAATGTGTTTCAGTTTCTGTTACATGATAATGAGGGCTCAGAATTAGTGTTGATGATAAAAAAGCATAAATAACACACTTTACATTCTTAAAAATAAAGCTTCTCAGTGGTGCTTATATTCAGCAAAGAGCTTCTTCTTATTAAGAACTATTTATGGCTACATAAGGTTCCTGAGTTGGCTATATATTGGAAATTAAAGCTTTTGATGTTCCATTATAGGTTCTTCAGATCCGTGTTTTGGTTTCCAGGTTTCCTAAAACTCCAGTAAAAGATGGTTTCCTACCTCTACCTGAAACCTTTATTTTTAAGAGCGCATTCCTACACAGAGATCCTTTAATATGTAATATTTAATATATTTTTTCCCCCCCAATGTAAGTCAAAACCTGAAGTGTCTAGACATTTGTATGCATGTGGATGTTTGTTTGTAAAGCAGCAGGATGTTTGTGTTGTAAGCGCTCTCCTCTCAGACTTGTTTTATTTTCCAGTAATATTTCAGCATGGTTTACAGAGCAGGACCTGTGGGAGGTTTTGTTGTGGTTGTTATGGAGCATTAAATTAAACGGCACTGAATAAACTGAAGGTGTAGCGCCGCCTGTTGGTGAATGATCCACAAGACGCATGAAAGGAATTTTTTACATCACCACGACAACCGCCACTGTTTGTGGTCTCCATGGAGACCGTTATAAATAAACCTCCTCAGGGAAGCACAGCAGTCCCATGAGAGAACAAATTAACTTATTTTATTTACTCATAATTTTAATTTACTGAACTCTAGATTAGGATAATAAGCCATAATGTCTATAAAAACAAGACATGGGCTTCCTTTCCTGCCAGGAAACTCGTTTCGGGATTTAACGGTGAGAAACGTTAAACTGTAGGCCCCGTTCATCTTCTATTTAAATTTAGTTGTTTTTCCACGTGCTTTTTGTAAAGTAAATATTTGCATTATTAAATCTTAAGGGAAAAAAAATGATTTTTGCTGCGAATGAACAAATTATTAATTAATGTATTCTTCTCTTATTCATTCTTTAAATCTATATATTCTACACATTCTGAAATATAATGATACTGTATCGTTATACGTAATTTGTGTGTGCTGTGATCCAGAAATCCGCTTTCCACAGAGATCAGACTCTGGATTTTAAGAACGGTTACTCTCTGCCCCGGCGGCCCGCCGTCGGTACCGGACAGGATCCGCTGCTGTCGGTGAACATCAGTCACAGCGAGAGGAACCGGCTGATCAGAGACATCCAGAACCTGACCTACGGCACCGACACACACCGACCCCCGCCGCTAGACTTCATCCCGGCACACGCTGCTTATGACAAGAAGGTGAAGAGTCTGTCTGTCTATCTGTCTGTCCATAAATCTATATTCTGTCTGTCTCTCTCTCTATCTCTATTGTTCTATTTCTGTTGATCTATCCATTGATTTAGTGTTCTGTTTATCTACCTAACGTTATCTATCTAACTATCATTCTATAATTGTCTCTATCAATTTCTGTTGATTTATGTATCTATTGATGTAATGTTGTCTATCATTCTGTCTGTCTATCTATTGTTCTATTTGTCTGTCTCTCTATCAATCTGTCTCTGTCTGTCTATCCATTTTGTCTTTTGCTGTCTTTCCTACTATCTGCCTGTCTATCCATCAGTCTATCATTTTATCTATCTCTATTTATCTATATATCTATTGAACTAGCATTCTGTCTAACCTTTTATCTGTCTATCCATCAATCTATCGTTCTGTCTTTTATTCTATCTATATCTATTGTTTTATCTGTCTCTTTATCAATCTATCTCTCTCTCTCTCTCTCTCTCTCTCTATCTATCTCATTGAATCAGAACCAACCTCTCACCTTCACCCTTTGACCTTCAGGTGCTGCGTTTCTACGGTTACTTCCGGCAGGAAGTGTTGCATTCCCCAGATGAGCACTTTCGCATTCGTCCAGTGGTGATCTATTATCACCTGGAGGACGACAGCATGTGTGTGACCGAGCCACCGGTGGAAAACTCTGGAATTCCACAGGGAAAGCTGATCAAACGTCAGAGGCTGACCAAAAACCAGCACGGAGATCAGTACCACTGGAAAGACCTCAACGTCGGGATGGACATGAGTTTGTTTGGAACGGTCTACAGGATAACACACTGCGATGCCTTCACACAGGTACACACACACTTACTGCACTAGACTGCTGCTTCTGATGGGTTTGGTTTGACTGAGTGTGTGTGTGCAGGACTTCATGGAGAGTCAGGGAATAGTATTAAATGAGTCAGAGTCCATTCCCAGTGATCCGTGCACCATCCGCCGCGCTCAAGCACAACAAACCCATGTCATACCCTACGATCACAATCATCAGCTGGAGCGCTTCCTTGCACTGGATCGACAGGTACACACACACACACACACACACACATATCCTTATTTATACTACTTTGTGGGGTCCTAATGTACAAAGATAGTAAAAACAGAAATATAGTACTTTGTGGGGTCCTTTAGTTGGACATCTTAAACATTTTAAAAATGATAATAAAGAATGTTTAATAGAATGTTAAAACTCACTATAGTATGGACGTAACCTACACCAACCCTAAACCTACCAGTCACAGAAACCTAACTTAATTTTAACATTTTTATATAAGAATATATATGAGAATGTTAAAGCGTTTTAAGAATGTTAAAACATTCTTATATCTAAATATAAGAATGTTTTCAGTGACTGGTAGGTTTAGGGATAGGTTTCTGTGACTGGTAGGTTTAGGTTTGGTGTAGGTTTGGACGATTGTATATTTAGTCATCTTATAGTCTTATATAAAAGATCATGTCTTTGTAGGGTCCGATTTAAGTCAAACTCAAAGTCAAACTTTCCTTGTTTTACTATCTTTGTGCGGTCTTTTGGTCCTCACAAAGTAGTAGAAACAAGTACACACATGCATAAACACTCATATGAATTACACACAAATGAATACATTCTTTCTCACTCAACATTTCTCTGCTGTCTCCAGGTGCTGCGTTTCTATGCGCTCTGGGACGACACGGACTCTCTCTACGGGGAGAAACGGCCCGTAACGCTGCATTACTATCTGGTGGATGATTCTGTTGACATCTGCGAGCATCACGAGGCCAACAGCGGCCGGGACCCGTTCCCAGTGCTGCTCCAGAGACAGAAGGTTCCCAAACACATCAAATCAACCTGCGGTGAGACCAGAAACACACAGATTTCAACACAGAGAAAAAAAACTTGCTTCAATTTTGTTGCTTTTTATGTTTATAGAAGCTTGGACAAACTAAATCAGGGGATCTCAAACTTTTTTTTGTCAGCCAAACCCCTTATAAAATGTTTACTTAATAATAGTTCATATTTCAATAATTTGACAGCACATTAGCAAATTCACAGTTCTCTGATTTGGTTAATGTTCAAATGACATCCAGGTAAACATATATAATTTTATCTATCATTTTTCAGTAAATGTTTTATTTTGAGGTTTTTATTTTAAAAAATATTTATATATAGGGCTGCACAACTTATATATTGTATATTGCAATTATTTTATGGAAAAAAAAAAGATAAAATAATATTATTTTAAACTACAAGTTACCAATATTTATGACCTTTGTTTAGATAATGGCATTAAGCTATATCATGATTTTATTTTGACAAATTTTGCAGCCACATATATATATATATATATATATATATATATATATATATATATATAGATAGATAGATAGATAGATATAGATGAATGAAATAATATAATATAGTAAAAAATAAAAGAACAATATTCATTTTTAGTTTATTTAATGTGTGTTTTTCTCAGAGCCGTTCCCCACCTGTGTTCTGGAAGTTTCTCCACAAGACGTGAAGGAGTATTTCTCTCCTGAAGACTTCAGGGTCGGAGAGGAGGTCACGCTGATGGGGAGGCGCTTCCTGCTGTATGACTGTGACGACTTCACCCGGAAATACTATGAACAGAATCACCCTGACATCTTGCTCAAACCATTTACTCTAGACACCAGAACACAGCAAGACATCAAGAGGGTCAGAGACTTACTGTTAACTGTGCTAATATCACATCTCATCTTAGTTAAAAATGAATGTTATTTACTGTAGTATGCAAATGGTACATCATTTTAAGTGATCTATCTGCCACTTTCCACAAACAGGGTACACTTACGTTCTCTAGAAATTTTTTGTTTTGACACTGACATCTAGCGGTGTGAATGAAGCATCACACAAATGTTTTCAGTTAGTGATGCCATTGTAGAAATATACCATTCAGACTCAGCTTTACAAGAGGTGGTCTGAATGATTCATAGCGAATCCGTCTGAATCAAAACGATTTTAAAAATTTTATATTATACATTTTTATTGTTATGAATTTTATAAATGTTTTAGTTAATTTCTAGAAAATAACAAAAAATTACTAACGAGTGAAAAAAATTGCAAGCCTTATAAAATAAATGTTACATTTTTAATACATAATTAACTCCTTTTTAATACCTTTTAATGTTAATAACTATTATTATTATTATTATTATATTATTATTATTATTATTATTTTAGTTCATTTCTAGAAAATAACGATGTTCCAAATTTTACTAACAGGGTTGGGGGAAAATGACAAGCTTTATATAAAATAAATGTTAAATTTTTAATACATTTTTAATGTTAAAAATACATTTTATTATTAGTTTGTTAATTTCTAGAAAATTCCAAATGTTACTATTGGGTTGGGTTGATGTCAAGCCTTATATAAAAGAAATGTTACATTATTAATACAATCTTTAAACATTAAAAACAAATGTTATTATTTAATCTTTTTTAATAGTATTTTCTAGAAAATAACAAAATGTTCCAAATGTTACTAATGGGGTTAGAAAAAATTGCAATACTTATATAAAATAAATGTTGCATTTTTAATATATTTTTTTAATGTTAATGAATGTTTTTTTTCTTTTTTTTCTTTTTTTTAGTTAATTTCTAGAAAATAACAAAATGTTCCAAATCTTACAGAGTTGGAGAAAATTTGCAAACCTAAAATAAATGATAATGTTTTAATAAAGCAATAAGCCCCAAGAAGCCGTGATTTACAGTGAATTTATAACAGCTAAAGCCTGGAATACAGTACGCGATTTTTGCCCCGATTTCCCCCCGATTTTACAGTCTGAACAAGTTGAAGCTAGTTGAAGAAAGTCAGAGTCAGTCTGCAGATTACAGCTGACAGATTTACATTTACATTTAGTTACTTGTTTACATTCCTCCGTGTGCAAACGCTAAGGACACGCTTCGCGAGCTGTACAGCGCCATCAGCGAACAACAAACAAATAACCCTGACGGCTTTTTCATCATAGCCGGTGACTTCAACCACGCAAACTTAAAGACAGTTTTGCCAAAGTTCTACCAACATGTGAACTTTGCAACAAGGGGAAACAACACGCTCGACTTTGTTTACACAACAGTAAAGAACGCATACAAAGCCGAACCCCGCCCCCACCTCGGGTACTCGGACCACATCTCTGTTATGCTAATCCCAGCATATAGCCCACTTCTCAAACTCACCAAACCGGTTCAAAAGCAGATCACAGTATGGCCAGACAATGCCACCTCAGCACTGCAGGACTGCTTCCAGGACACAGACTGGAACATGTTTAAAGAGGCGGCCACCTACAACAACCACACAGACCTGCAGGAGTACACCGAAACTGTGACTGCTTACATCAAAAAGTGCATAGATGATGTGACAGTCACCAAAACCATCACCACACGTGCCAACCAGAAGCCATGGATGACAGCAGAGGTTCGTGGGCTGCTAAAGACCAGAGATGAAGCATTCAGATCAGGAGATAAAGCAGCCCTCAAAACAGCAAGAACCAATCTGTCTCATGGCATCAAGAAGGCAAAACATCAGTATGCTAAAAAAATCAACAATCACTTCACAGACAGCAGAGACACTCGGACCCTATGGCAAGCCATTCAGACCATCACTGACTACAAGCCCCTGCCACAGGCCAGTGATGATGACACATCTTTACCAGAGGCACTCAACCACTTCTACTCACGATTTGAGATACAGAACGACACACCTGCACAGAAACTACTCACATCTCCAAATGACCAGGTACTCTGTCTCTCTCCAGTCGACGTAAGGAAGACCCTATCCAGGATTAACCCACGAAAGGCTGCGGGCCCTGACAACATACCTGGACGTGTACTGAAAGACTGTGCTGCACAGCTGACGGATGTCCTAACAGACATCTTCAACATCTCGCTGAGCCAGGCAGTCGTCCCCACGTGTCTCAAATCCACCTCCATAATTCCAGTACCAAAGAAGTCACCTGTGTCCTGTCTGAATGACTATCGTCCCATAGCACTGACCCCAATCATGATGAAGTGCTTTGAGAGGTTAGTCATGCAGCACATCAAGTCCAGTCTCCCAAACACGCTGGACCCACTCCAGTTTGCATACCGTCCAAACCGTTCCACGGACGATGCAATATCCACCACTCTCCACCTAGCTCTTACCCATCTGGAACAGAAAGACTCTTATGTAAGAATGCTGTTCATTGACTTCAGCTCAGCATTCAACACAATAATCCCACAACAGCTCATCCACAAACTAAACCTGCTGGGCCTTAACACCTCCCTCTGTAATTGGATCCTGGACTTTTTAACTGCAAGACCTCAGTCAGTCCGTGTCGGCCGCAACACCTCCAGCACTACCACACTGAGCACAGGTGCCCCACAAGGCTGTGTGCTCAGCCCGCTGCTCTTCACGCTGCTGACCCACGACTGCACTGCCAAGTCCAGCTCCAACCACATCATCAAGTTTGCTGATGACACAACTGTGGTAGGCCTCATCAGCAACAACGATGAAACGCACTACAGAGAGGAAGTGGCACAGCTGGCTGAATGGTGTGGTGCTAACAACCTGTCCCTCAATGTGGGTAAGACGAAAGAGGTTGTGATGGACTTCAGGAGAAACTCTGTTGACCACCCCCCGCTGACCATCGACGGCTCAACCGTGGAGAGAGTCGGCAGCACTAAATTCCTGGGAGTGCACATCACAGAGGATCTCACCTGGACCACCAACGTCACGTCACTCAACAAGAAGGGACAACAGCGCCTCCACTTTCTCCGCCGGCTGAAAAGGGCAAGTCTCCCTCCACCCATCCTCACCACTTTTTACAGGGGCACCATTGAGAGTGTGCTGACTACCTGCATCACTGTCTGGTATGGGAACTGCAGTGCTGCTGACCGCAAGACCCTACAACGGACAGTGAACACTGCCGCAAAGATCATCGGTGCCCCTCTCCCCTCCATCCTGGACATTTTCCTTTCACGATGCTCCAACAAGGCCACCAGCATCGTGAAGGACCCCACCCACCCCTCTCACAACCTCTTCCAGCTCCTGCCATCAGGTAGAAGGTACCGGAGCATCAGAGCTCGCTCTGTCAGATTGCTCAACAGCTTTTTTCCCCAGGCTGTGAGAGCTCTTAACTCCAATCCCCCTGTCCCCCTCTGAAACCATGAACACCTCAGCCCTCCCACCCCCCAACTCATTAAAAACTGTTGACAATTTTACTAAGTGCAATTCTGGACCAAACCCCTGAATGTGCTACACACAGGTGAGTGGGCTATACAAACCACCTATAGTAACGCACTCATCCCACTATATGCACACTAGACACTTTCTACAAACACTCCCTGCCACAAAGACTCTTAAGAAAATGTATGTCTACTTGAACATTGCACTACAAAATAATACGTTTACTTGAGCATTGCACTACAAAATCTTTTTGCACTATGCACTGTCTCCCACAAAATCTGCACAATAATGTACAAAATATATATTTTTTCTGCACAATTTCATGTACATATATCTCTTTCGCACAATTTCATGTACAGTATTTATGTAAAGTTTTTTGTACAGTCTCAGTTTGTGTATGTGTGGACAACTAGGTATAGCAGTTATAGTATTTTTAGTATATGTATAGTCAGATAGTTAACTGTTGTATAGCTCTATCGTTTTTCCTATACTTGCATTGTTGTATGTTTATCTTATGTTTAACTAGTATGTAGCACCGTGGTCCTGCGAGACACGACATTTCGTTCCACTATATGTCCACACATGTAGCAGAATGACAATAAAGCTCGACTTGACTTGACTTGACTTATTTAGCAGACGCTTTTATCCAAAGCGACTTACAAAAGAGGACAATAGAAGCAATCAAAATCAACAAAAGAGCAACAACATGCAAGGGATATGACAAGTCTCGGTTAGTACACATAGCAAGGTTTTTTTTTTTTTTTTTTTTTTTTTTTAAGAAAACAAGTATATAGAAAAAAGAAACAGTGTTTTTTTTATTTTTTTCACAGAAAATTCCACAGAAGATTCCACAGAAAATCGCGTTGTGTAATATGGTCACAGACTCCGATTTTTTAGCTTCAGACTTTGATTCTGTCCAGTCGGAGGACATCAAACATGTTTGATATTTTCAGTCGATTTTAGAACACACATGTTTTCATTTGTCATGCGTCTCCTAGCAACAAGGCGCAAGTTTCTGCCTGAGTCTGTTGTGATCGGAACAAACCAAGCTTCAAGGGGCTTATTGCTTTTATAAAACGGTTATTCAGAAACAGTTGTGGTTGGAATAAAGTGGTTGCCAAGCAACACACAAAGTAAACAAAGATGTAGGTTTGTAGTGTAATTTACAACGGCTTCGAACGTGGCTCAACCAATCAGAATCAAGGACCGGAACTAACCGTTTTATAAATACATTTTTAATATTAATAACAAACTTTATTATTTCTTTATTTTTAAGTTAATTTATAGAAAATAATAAAATGTTCCAAATTAATGTCACATTTTAAATACATTTTTAAAAGTTAATAACATTTTCTATACAACCTCCATTTTGATTTACTGAAAAAGAAACTAAAAGTCGATTTTGTATAGACTGCCAGTTTGTACCGCAGGTGATTCCTCCGTATAACGGCTTCGGTTCGCTGGAGGACTCGTTACAGAACTGTCTGTCCCTGATTCCCGAAGCGCCGAAGAAAGACGTGCTCAAGCTGCTGGAGAATGACCACAGAGTCCTGCGTTACGTCGCACGGCTGGTGAGAGTACAGCTCATTTGGACCATTTCCTTACTGAATATTATTTTATATTATTTTGATATAATGTATTTATATTTATCGATTGTAGTGAAAACAACCTCAGAGAATTTATGTATTAAAGTTCGGCATGAAATTAAAATTGATCTTATTTCGTGCATTTAACCAAAACCAATTCCATCAATATGGTAAAATGTGAACTCATTTCTGGGGGTTGGCCTATAATACATCATCCATGCAGCACTTTATTTTTTGTACATTTTAATTAACTTTTTTTTTCTCTATTTAATATACAAGTTAAAAAAAAAAAAAAAACTAAAAAAACCCTTTATTAAATAAAAGATCATGTTCAGATATTTGTTTATATGGTTCGTAGTCCCCGCTCATGTCCAGGTTTGTTTTGCAGTGTCTCTACATTAGTCCTTACAACATTCTCATCTGCCACAGGATTCCCAGAATCCCCTGGATGAGGGCCGACGCTTCATTCTGGCTTACTACCTGTCAGATGACACGATCAGCGTTTTTGAGAGATCAGCACGTAATTCTGGCATCATCGGAGGAAAATTCCTAGAGAAAACTCGTGTCCCAAAACCTGGAAGCTCCGTGGAAAACCCAGAATACTTTGGACCTCCAGACTTCTCCATTGGAGCGACTGTGGAGGGTATTGATCAGTGACTTCACATCCTGGGAATCATCACACTTCTGTTTTCTCATGCTGTTCTGTTCTTTCTCTGCAGTGTTCGGTCATCGGTTTGTCCTGATGGATGCTGATCGTTATGTGTTGAGTTATCTGGAGTCACTGTCCCATCACATCCCTGAACACACTCTCTCTTCACTGAGACACAAGTTTGGTGTCAGTCAAACCTCAGACCAGGAGGAACAACATGAAGGTAAAAAATGTTTGTTTGGTTGTGGTCTATGCAACCTACCATCATAAAAATAAAGGTTCTTCTTTAGTTTTCATGGTTCCATGAAGAGCTTTTAACATCCATGGAATCTTTCCATTCCACAAAATGTTCTTTAGAATATTAAAATATTCTTCATTTTAAGATGAAAACTGTTCAAGAAAGATTCTCAGAGGAATCAAAAATGGATCTTAAACCCTGTTTTCCCCATATGGCAAAATATATTTTTTCAAATGTATTTTTAAATATTTCAAAATATACAATAAATATATTTGATAAAAATATGTAAATATTTTTCTACCAATATATTTTTGAAAGTATATTTTAAAAATATATTTAAATAAATATAAAATACTACTATAAGATTGGAAATGTATTTTCTTGCCCCTGAAATACATTTAGAAATATATTTTGGTATAATGTTGAAAGTATTATTTTTATTTTTTTCCAAAAATATTTTTCATTGAGCTCACAGCATATAATTAGCATATTTAAAATATATTTTGGCCAGAAAAAAAATTGCAAGTATGAGTTGGATCCTTTATTTTAAGTTCACAGCCTTTTGGTTGCATATCTAAGATCCTATGAAAAGGGGAAATGGACTATTTATGATGAAGTTTCAGTTGAAATCTTGTTGAATGTTTCTCTTCATAGGTGAGATTGATGGAGCTGCAGTCATCCTCCAGAGCTGAAATCTGCTCTATAATGCTATCCATCATCACAAGAGACCAAAAGATCATTAAATCATCAGTGAAATCCTTTTTTTTTCTTCCATGTTCTTGCTTTTTGATGTTGAGATTTTCCATGTATTGTGATATTAAAGTGCAATGAAGACAGAGAGTAAATGTAAAATGCACCAGTAAAATGAATGAACATTTTTGAGGCTCATTTATGTACAATTTGACTGTATTTAAGAACATGTCTGAGTCCTGTTTCACCACAAAATTAGAATAAAATTATCTTCATCTTATGAACCTTGGGCTGGATTCATCTTAAAGAAAAATAGTTATAAAATCTTAGTTTGCAAGTATGCAACTCTGGAAAATTGAACGAAGTTTTTTCGTTTTTAGTTTTTTTTGTAAAATTACAGGTTTAGATGTCTGATTAGTATAACACAAACAAAACCTTGAACAGGAGAAATTTTTGAATGTGTGAGATATACATCAGATGCCGAATGCATAAAAGGCCTATAGTCTTACAAGTTAATCATCTAGAAGAATGTGAATTTTTAAAAACAAGATTTTCCTTGAGTATTTTTTGAAATAAAGTAAAAAAATATTTTTACAAATTAGAAAAAACGGCAGTTCAAAAGAAAGGTATTTCTAAAATAGAATCCACCCCCTTATTTTTAGTGTCAGTATTTTTTGTAATAGTGATATATTCCATGTTAAGTAAATTTCAGTTAAGTGCAGTTGTATATCCCATGGTGGTGGGTGTATTGCATTTAATTTCTATTTTTAAATACGCTGTCCATGCATGATTTTATTGATAATTATTTGGATTACTGATGAGAATTAGATTTTTTTTTTTTTTTTTTTGCATTACAGAAATGAATATTTTACAGACTTCTTTTTGGCACTGAAAATGAAGCTCATCCAAAAAAAAGAGTTGCAAATCAGTTTTAAATATAATATATTTTTTTTGGTTTGTTCTTTTTCCAGATCATGCTGGTTTTAGTTACATTTAAGGAAAAAAAAAAATACTCTTTCATGCAAAATGAAATTTTTCTTTTTTTTTTTTTAATGAAAAGGACACACTTTTCATTAGATTCCCAACCATTAACAGTTTATATGATGAAATAAATGTTGAAATGTTTCTGCAAAGACAGAAAATTCAAAACAATTTAACTATTCAAAAAGTTTCAATATTTATAAAGCATCGTCATATACAATCAAACTGCATAAACGTACAAAGCAAGACTGAGTGTTTGCTGTGTGTTCAGGGTCATTTCACTACTACAGTGCTTGTTCCTACCTCAAACTTGATTTTCTATTGTTTCTGTGCCGGGTTTGTTTTTTTGTTTTTGGATTGTCACATAAATCTTTTGTTCATTACAAACCCAGAATGTATGAAGTCTCACAATAACACCTCAGATTTGAATCATCTCAATACGTTGAGTGTCATTCCTAGGCCACCATAGTCGCCACTTTTGTACCTCAAGACATGCAGATACAGAAAAACAAACTAACCTCAAAACAGCGCTTTAATAAAGAAAGACTGAGTGAAGTTTAGAAATATATGCAGAAGAAATAACATGAATACTGAAACTGGAAAGAGAAGTTTAGTACGTTGACCAGAGCCCGTTGAAGGTGCCGTCATCACTTTCTCTGAGAAACGCCACATGCACTTCTCTTGATGTGGAAACAGGAAGCAGCAGGCAGATGAACTGTTTCCTGTTCCTGTGCCCTCGATGTGTGGAGGCCATGCGCTGGAATGGGGCTGAAGTTTATGGCGCTTTGATCTTCTTGAGACGAGGAGATGTGCCGTTCTCTGCTTTAATCAGTCCATTCTCGTGGTGACCAACTGCAGAACATACAAACAGCTCGTGTTAAGAGAAGAAAACTGCATCACTAAACACCAAACAACGTGTAATCGAAGACATCAGACCTACAAACCAGTGTTTGTTCCTGAGCGTCACATTTTGGCTTTCACACACAATAAAAGAATATTATTGCCTAGAGGGCAGGGAAAGTTCACCTAAAACAAAAGTATTATTTACAAAAGCTGTATGAATTATTATTATTATTATTATTATTATTTTCCAGTAGACAATTCCAAGCTATTCGCAATAGCTTTGTGTGAGGAAAACAACAAAATTTAAGGGTCATGAATGTGCATGCAGCTTTGACAAAAAAAAAAAAAATAAATAAATAAAAATTGGATTTTGTTATGGTAAGGACTTTTGTGTTGGGGTCAAATTGACTGTTTCATTGTCTAGTTGAGTTTTACAATCCAAAAAAAAAAAAAAAAAATATATTATATATATATATATATATATATATATATATATATATATATATATATATATATATATTTCAGTCAAAGGTTGTTTTTGATTGATAGTTTTGTGCATCTCAATTACTGTACTGCTAAGCACTGAGAAAAAGTGCTCACCCTCACAATGGTTTGAAAAAAAGCCAAGACAGAAATAGTACAAACAGCAATAAATACTACTTACACAAAGTACAAATTAAGTTAGATGCTATTTATACAATGAGGTACAAATAACAAGTAGTCACTGTGTGTTCAGTAGTACATACATAGTAAAGAGCTAGAAATGCATAATTCATTCTTTCAATCATTCATTATGGAAAAGAAAGTATGTGCAGCTAATTTTGAACATACAAATTAAGTTGGTCAAACTGATCCCTAACACAGTGGAAATAGATGTGATTTATTAAAATTCTCACATATGTTATACTTTAAGTCTCTGACAAGCTACAGTAGAGGTTTTCATTTTTAATGTGAATCTTTAGTGTTTTTCATAGTGTTGATTTTTGGCAAACTGCATAGAAAACATAAAACTGACAGGGTTAATATCATTTGAGTAAACCAACTGTTAAACTAGTGCAGTTTAATTTAGGGAAAAAAAATTGCTGTAGGATTTACTTTAACTAGCCATTTTTGATTGAAAATTGTTTTAATTTCACAAATAATTACACAGTTTTTTTTTTTTTTAAGTTTAATAAAGGTGAATTTCAGACTTTTTAAACATGTTTTTAAGACCAATTAACAAAAAATTAAGGAATAAATTAAAGGAAACAATACATCAAGCCTTTTATTTTTTGAGACATCAAAATGAAAAAAAAATAAATAAAAAAAGAAAGAAATATCTGCTAATGGGCTCAGAAAAATCTACTTAATTCAAAGGGAAAACAAGTTTCCATTCCCCATAGACAGATGTTTGTTCTTAAACTCATTTTTTTCAATTTCTCAAAAAACAAGACTTGATCTTGGATCTCAAGTAAATGTATCTTGATTTAAGGCAGTTTAAAATTTGCATTAGAAAACAAAATAAAAATACTGACAGATGTTCATTTTTTTTCAGTGCACGCAACATTTAATGTCATGATTTTATGAATTTAGGACATACTCCAATAATCTTTTTTTTTTTTTTTTTTAAATTTACAACTTAAAAACATTATTTTCACAGTGCATGTACCTGAATCGCGCTTGAGCGTGCGCTGTGTCTGTTGTTTAGCGGCCGCTCTCTTCCGGGCCGCCTGCTCCAGTCTCAGCTCACGCGTTCGGCTCAGCTGGAAACGGAAGAACTTCCAGAGCAGCCACGATTGAGTGAAACACACCACTAACAACACCAGCAGCCTGGGCGTCAAACACACACAGTGTTATTCTCAAGGCTGGTTGTCTACTGAAGTACTGAACTACAATGAGTGTGAATGTCTGGCTCACCTGATAGAAAGAGTGTTGAAGTTTCCCGTCTCCAAATCAAGCATCTGGTTTTCAGAACGGGCCAAACCAAAGCCCACAGCCAGGAACATCAGAGTTAGAGTGATCATACGGGTCAGGACGAACCCGATGGACCACATCTCAAACCTACAAACACAATACAAGCATGTTTGCTGTTATACAGAGATATTACGACATGCACTACTGTCAAAAGTTTGGAGTCGGATTATGTTTTTGAAAGAAGTCTCTTCTACTCACCAAGGCTGCATTTATTTGATCAAAAACAAAACAGTAATATTTTGAAATATGTTTCAATTTAAAATAACTGTTTTCTATTTGAATATTTTTATTACTGTGATGCAAAGCTGAATTTTCAGCATCATTACTTCAGTCTTCAGTGTCACGATACTTCAGAAATCATTCTAATATGCTGATTTGCTATTCAAGAAACATTTCTTATTTTTATTATTAATGTTGAAAACAGTTGTGCTACTGAATATTTTTGTGGGAACTGACATATTTTTGGGGGGCTCTTTGATGAAAAGAAAGTTCAAAAGAACAGCATTTATTTGAAACAGATTTTTTTGTAACATTATAAATGTCTTTACTGTCACTTTTGACCAATTGCATCCTTGCTGAATTTCTCTAAAATATGCATGTGTGTGTGAGGAAGTATGGCTCACATTTTGTGGTGGTTTTCATCAATGAAGTAAAACAGTCGAGACAGATGGAAACCCATCTCAGAAAGATACTGCAGAAACAACAAAACCAGCCCGACCCGCGTCAAACTGAAGAGAGTGAAAAACACATTACATTAAACACTGCAAATATCTGATATCATAAAGTAAGATTTTCTTAATAATAAACAATTGTGTGTATAGTATATAATATTATATTATATTATATTATATATTATACACATATACACACACACACACATATATACATACACATACACATATGACTTACTTTAACAGATATGCAGCCAGAATGTGTAACAGATAAAGACTGATGTATTGTAGCTGACGTGGGATTTCCTCCTAAATAAATAAACATAAAAAAGCAACCCAATTTTATTATATAGATTAATTACTATCTCCCTACATCAATGTATCATTGTTTCTGTTTTCCTTTCATCTTCTCTTACCTTTCTAACTTTCTGGAAGTAAAGCTCAGGTAGTGCGTGAAACCAGTATGCCAGTTGTGTGAGGTAGAAGAACTTCACCTGAAACCTGACAGAAAGACTATTACAGTCACATGACAATCTGACAGAACCAACCACAATCAAATCAGCCACTGATACCGACATACTTAAGAGTTTCCATGTTTTATTTGTCATGTTATATTCAGTATGTTATATATAGTGTTTGCGTTGAGTTGCAAACATCCATGAGTGAACCTATATATTTATATTATTTTGCCTTAAGACAATTAATACGTTTTGCATGACATTAATTTTTTAAATTTGAATATTTGGAAAAATAGGTAATTTAATAATAGGTAATTTCTACATAATTTTTTTTTTTTTTTTGGAAGCATAATGTGACCAAAATAATCTCACAATGCAAAAATTGTCCCAAAAATAGGCTTGCAAAATGTTTCTATTGATTTTTGGATGAAATAAGACTTTATGACTTTTCACGAGATGCATGGTTTGTGTTTGTGTGTGTATGTACCTCAGGTGAACATGAGGATAATTCTCCCAAAGGCTGCTGGGATGCAGAATATATCCCTCCTGCCCATCACATAAACAATTAGGGTGACATAAACAGAATGTGTGATGTTTAATGTGTGTATGATCTGGTGGCTCTTACTGTGGCGATGATGTAGAGACTCCATAAACTGGACACTAGGTAAAACACACACAGCTGCCCAGATTCATTAAACTTTGTGTTTTTACTCTTCGACAAGTGAAGACGCCGGTTTACTTTCTGAAATAGAGCACACAAAAACAGCAGCAAATTAATAAACAACATGGTATGCACATTAAAGAACCTCAGCAGTTGCTTGCAAAACAAAATGCACTAATTAAATTAAAATTACATTGCCCAAAATGCATTGCAGCACTTACATCTAGCACATACTCCTGCACCACCGCATGAAGAATGATGGTGATACAAAGATAGAAGAGGACAGTGGCACAGTCTTTCCATCCGTAATGATACAGAGACACCTCTCCATCTGAAACACACACACACAATCTTATGTTAATGATGCATCAAACCACAGCAGGTCTGAGAAACTGTCATGAATGTGTGTCAAACCTGCACTCATGGTGCTGATGTTATACTGAGGCTGGATGAATAAAATGGCTGTTTTCGCTGTTGTCTGAAAGAGAGAGGAGAGAACTGATGAACACTAAATAAAATTCAGCTTTCCTGCACAATGATGAGTAAAACACACAGATGTGACCCTTGACCCAACACACACACAGATCACATGATCTATAATAAACTCTCATGTGCTTTCATACAGTTACAGCTGGAGTTAAAGAAAGTATTCTTTTTCTTAAACGCATTTAAAAACATTGCTAGAGACCTCTTGAATGTGTGTTTTATTCATGTTTTAATTAACAGGAAGATGACAGTCCAGTACAAAGACTGACAGAAATAAAATGACAACAAACCAGGTTAACTAAAACCATAGATGTATTTAAAATATATATATATATATATATATATATAAAAACTGAAATAAAAAAATATATTTTTTTAATTTATTTAGTTGCCAAGGGAACATTTCTCAGTTTCAGCTGGTTTGATTAACTAAAACAAAAATAAAAAAAAATCTAATATAAACGATAAAAACACAATTGAATGAATAACATTTTAAAATAGAAATAAATTAGTAGAAAGATAAAAACTAATTTAAAATAAACATAAAATTACTATAATTATTGAATAACTATTATAGTTTTAGTAAAAAAAGAAAAAAAAGAAAAAAAGTAAAAAAACATCAGTATCTCAATGATCCTAAAAAAAAAAAAAAAAAAAAAAAAAACATTCAACTAACAGGGGGAAATATAACAATAATATTGAAATAAAATTCAGATACATTATAAAATAATTTAAAAATGTATTGCTATTAGTACTTACTCTTTATTTACTACATACATCCTTGTTTATTTAAAATGTTTCTGAAAATGGGGAAAAAAAAAATTAACGTCATCAAGTATTGCTGTCTGCTATATTGTTGGACAATTGACTAATAAAACTTTGACAAAACAATAGCTTCTTATAATAAATCTAGTGGAAGTGGTGTGTTCATGAACACTATAAATACTGACCACAGGATTGACATGCACATTGTGCAAAAAACCAGTAATGGCATTTCATATGATGCATTTTAGCAATCTGATCCATGAAAAATTGCAAAACAAATCAAATGAGTTTCCACTGATTTGTTTCTTAAAGTCATGAACACAGAGGCGTTTGAATGAAACACACAGATGTTGAGAGCAGCAGATGTGAAGAGGAAAACACCGTCTGAACACAGATATGATGTTTGCATGAAAGAAGAGATGCATGAAATCAAATCGTTTCATTCAGTGTTTCTGAATGTTTGCAAGCATTCAACAGGCTAATACAACCCTGAGAACATCTAGAAACTTTAAATGCACATTTTCTGCTTTAGATCACGGAGTTATAAACATGATGCATTTGAATATGAAGTGTTTTTAAAATGATTTAAACTGAATTCTTGAGGAATGTCAATCAAACTGGGAGCGCGTGAGAGATTTTGACGTGGCACTTCAACAGAAACGTGAGCAACATCATCATAAAATTGAAATAAACCATCACAACACCTGGTTTATGTTTTCATATTTGACAAATTACACATTATATGCTTTACGAACTTCACGTATCTTCATCATCTTCATACTCAGACATCTGGGCCCAGGTGATGGTGACACTGTTTTGAATAAAGTCGTGAAATATGGATTTCTTTTAACGCTTTGAATTCAACCTGAGTGATGTTTAATGCATACTTTTAATGTAGATGAAATGCATAAACGGAGTGTCTGAACTTACTTCTACAACCAGCCAAGATGATGATGATGATGATGATGATGATGATTTCAAAGGCTTCACACGTTCACATAAAAGTAACGTTAGAGTTTGGTCTATTTTTAAAGCTGCACGTTTAATTTCGAAGAAAAAGTCAGAAGACAGAAAGAGAGACAGACAGAAAAACAGCTGGCTGAGACGAAGACAAGAAAAAAAAAAAAACGAGAATCCAAAACTCTTGAACTCACCTCAAACATCAGTCCTATCAAAATGACAATCACCAAACTAAACACAATGTCCGCGTGATTCTGAATGAGAAACTCTTGGCTGAAGAAAGGATAACTCTTGTTTCTCCTGCGAAAAGCCATTTTACAAGTTCCCGACTTTCAGCTGTGCTTTTCTCTTTTTCTCCTCCAAATCTAAAACTTCCACGAATCACTCCAAACTTCAGCGAGCGCACTGCGCATGCGCGCTTTAGCCACGAACCAAATTTAGCGCGCATGCGCAGTAAGAAGTCTGGAATGACTCGCGTAGACGAGTGGGTGAAAAATTTAGGAAATTATATATATATATATATATATATATATATATATATATATATATATTTCCCCCCACAAATGATTTAACATTCCAAACATAATAACTATTTAATTATTATTGCAATATTATCATATTTATTGAAAAATGAATTTAGTCGTGTAATACCCTGTAAACTAAACATTTTCACAATGGTACAAATAAATAGAAGCTATTTAATTTAATATTATCATAATAATTAAATAATATATTAATTAATAAATTGAATCTTGTCAAATTCACAGCAGCAATCGCTGTAAAATTATTATTATTCTTTGTCCTTAATCATAAACGACTGTGATTGGTCCATCCTGACCAGCGCTGAGAAAGGTACCGGCTACCACGTGACATCACATCAACGACTACAGAAGCTGTGTGGCTGATCATTTACAGCTGAATAATAACAAGGAAAGCCTTTAATAGCAAGCTGTTCAATTGTAGACCTAACGTATCTGTATTAATCCACGCTTATTTCACTACCATTCCACAAAACATCGTCAGTTATATTGTGTGTAACATTAATCAATTTTCATGACTGTTATTAGTTCAGTGCCTTCCATTTGCTGTTTAATCTGACACTTCATTCTAGTAATCATAGTTTCCACTGTGTAATGTATATATATATTTAGTATATTAAGCAATTTCCTGCATTTTTTTTTATGATGGCTATTTTAGATTAAAAAAAATGAGCCTGATGATATTTCACAAGTGGAGACATATGAGAGACATATTAAAACAAGTTCATAATTCCTGTGAAATTAATTTAATGGGTAAATGGAATTCACCAGAAGAGCAAACAATCCACATCCAGGAAAACCAAACAAACTTTCATTCACATTATCTGCAAACCTCTATAAACTTATGGCTGAATTTGCATTGAAATTATTGCAAATATTGACCTGTCAGGGGACACAACCCTGCACTACTGTTTAAGCACAGACATCCTTCAGAAAAATGCATGCAAATGACAATTATTAGATAGAATACACACTCTCAAAATGCCTTCATGAAAAACAATGGAAAATACACACACACACACACACAGTGAGCACTTCAAACAGTGAAAAACCACTCCAGTGGATATTCACTAAAATACCCCTGAAAGACAGTATGACCCTTGAGCTCCTGTCCAAGGCAAATGCATCAAATATATCTTTATCTTTTGTTTTTATGAGATGTCATCTGTACAGAATTTTAAAGATGAGCTCAAACCAAAAACAGTTGTTACAATAGCACCATGCATCAGCTTTATAAACGTCTGATAAATTCATGAACAAATCAATGTATAATAAAACTAAAAAAATAAAAAGAATGAATATATATAAACAAATTTAAATGAAATAAGAAATCATTTAAATAAATAAATAAATAAATTTCAATTAAATACATAAAATTTCAAATTTGGGTGCAATTGTAACACTGTAAATACCCCAAATAACCAGGGGAAATAATTCATATCACCGCAGGGTTAAGGTTAGTTTTTGAAACCTGAAAAGTACAAAATACAAAAAACTATAAACAAAATCAACCTATCCTTTGAAAGGCAAAACCAAAGATTTGTGGATAAGACAAAGCGAGAATATCCAAGATACAAATGGCTGAAGTACCAGCAGGAAAGATCAGAGAGCAAATATTCCTTATGCAAGGATGTGGAATCTGCCATCACAAAACCCTTATTAATTACCTGCTAATCTACATATTCAGAGTCTGATCATGTTCTAAGATGAGTTTTGTTTCTCTTTTGTCTGTATCAGGCACTGTTTGCCAAAGACTGATAATCCAGACCACAGCCCTTGATAAGAGTGGATTTACATCACAGTCTGAGAGGATACGACTTACATTGAACATCTGCAGCTCACAGGAAGATTGTGCTTTCGGCTCAAACCAACAGCATGTGGATTTTTGTTGGTTATGTTCAGAATGGCTTACTTCCATACATGCAGTAGACTATACAGTACAAAGTATGCTAATTTTCTATTTGCATGAAATAAGCGCATGGCCTTTTTATCTCCTCTTTGACTAATTGTTTTGGACTGGCAACCATCAACCATGCCAGATAAATGGATCAAACCATTATTATTTCCTAGTTGATAATTAGATGCCGCTTAGTTAATTCAGCATGCGATGTGATGAGGTCATGTGATAATGTAACTTATTTATTGTTTCTCACTTTATACTAGTTCACTTATTAAAAGCAGGCAGTATATACTGTGCAGTATTCCATTCTGAACACAAACAGAGAGACAGAGAGAGAACTAAGAAGAGAACAACAGAATTGTAAACATTCAGAAAATGTTGTTCCTTCAGACAGTATGTTTAAATATTCTACTCAATTCTAATGTCTTAAATATCATATCCGGGTTCAATTTTCAGCTGCTTGTATTTTATAAATTAATGCCCCGTTCACACTGACAGTCAATAAGCGATTAAATGCAGGCTGTAAAACTATTATATATATATATGTTTATAAATCTTAAAGTTTGGAGTCAGTATGATTTTGGAGTTAGTACGAAGTATACTGTTATTCAGCAAAGACACATTAAATTGATCAAGAGTGACAGTAAAGACATTTATAATGTTACAAAAGAGTTCTATTTCAAATAAATGCTGTTCTTTTGAACTTTCTATTCATCAAAGAATCCTGAAAAAAATGTATCTCAGTTTCCACACAAAAAAAAAAGCAGCAAAACAGTTTTCAACATTGATAATAATCAGAAATGTTTCTTGAGAAGGAAATCAGCATATTAGAATGATTTCTGAAGGACCATGTGACACTGAAGACTGGAGTAATGATGCTGAAAATACAGCTTTGACTCAGAAATATATTACATTTTAAAATATATTCAAATAGAAAACAGTTATTTTATATTGTAATAATATTTCACAATATTAATGTTTTTACTGTATTTTTGATCAAATAAATTCAGTCTTGGTGAGCAGAAGAGACTTCTTTCAGAAAAAAAAAAATCTACCAACCCCAAACTTCTGAGCAGTACTGTATTATATATATATATATATATATATATATATATATATATATATATATATATATATATATATATATATATATATATATATATATATATAATGTGTTTTCCTGCCACTAAAAATTCACATTCTGGAGGGGAAGCAGTAATGAAATTTCATCATATTAAGAACAAAATGAATTTATGAGTATTGATTAATGAGTATTTTTGCATGAATGAAACTCATTGCAATTTCTGATTAACTTTTCAACAAATCATTTTTTAAATTACATCCCTGATTGTGGGCAAAGACAAATTACACAAAACAGTGAAACGCTCACAACAACATTAACTGCTTCTCCATCTTTCTTCATTTGGATCATCTTCACTCTCATTGGTAGTTGCCATTGAAGCTCATTTCCATGACGTTAAAGACACGCCCACATTGCAACAACTTTCGCGCTGGAAATCGGTGTGAACGGCCCTTAAAGCTGCAGTTCATATGCTGTTAAAAGCCACCATCCTCTTCTGGACCCCTGCGGGACAGAACCACCTGCCTGCGGGGGCCTCTGAGGTGCGTCCCAGAACCCTCCAGAAGCCCTTGCCCATTCAGTCCGGGCGCAGAGGTGTAGCAGGGTCCCGCTCGGCCCTGAAGCCCCCGGACGAGATCCCTGTGCAGCCCTCCATCTGTGGAAATAGGGCTCAACTCATCCAGAGTTTCCAGCCCGGTCCCAGAACCGAAACCAAAGGGCGTCTCGCGGTCCAGACGCGGGTTACTGGAGCTGCTGGGGGATTGTGGGTCGGCACTGAAGTATAAAGTGGAGCTGGATTCGGTGGGGCAATAATTAGGCTCAGGACTGTCCCCAAAAACAGACTTTCCCTCTGGTGAGCTCCGTTTGCAATCGGATGCGGGCGACTCTAACGGACTCTCCATTTCGAGACTGTCATCTGCTTCATCTTCCTCTCTGGCCTCACTCACGCTCTCAAACTCCTCTCTGCAGTCGGACAGCGGCACCATCGTATCGTCCCGGCTTTCCGAAGTGGACACGCACCCATCCTCCATGATCTCTCCCTTCCGGTCCACCACTAGTATCCCAGACACTCCGCCCGCACCATACGCCCTGTTGATCTTAACCGGGTCACCTGTTTTCAGGGCGAGACGGATGAGCAGCCAGTGATGGTGCCGACACTCACCGTCCGGCTTTACACCACAGCTCCCAGGATGCTCTAGAAGAGAGCCGGGGATCCCAGAGAGAGAGATGGAAGGATGAGAAGACGGAAAGAGGACAGGAAGAGAGGCCGGAGGAAGACTTTTGTCCCCCAGAGAGAAGGACGAATCGCCCTGCTGAAGACACTCTCGCCCCATGTGTGCATGCTGATGCAAACCCAGGGAGATTTCAGTGGACTTGGGATGCAGGAAACGATAGTACAACATCAGGGACGTCAAACCTGAGAGAGACAGAAAGCAATTCATTTAATTTAGCTGAAAGAGATCAAATGCAAATGTTACTAGAGAAGGGCGGTTATGTATCTATAGCAGTCAAATTCGTATTTGAACTGCACGTTTAGAAATCAATCACTTTGATTTTCAAGAATTGTCTGTGTAATTTTTATATATATATATATATATATATATATATATATATATATATATATATATATATATATATATATAAAATTTAATAATGTTTGTCATTTTTATTACATAATTTCATGTTTTCATCCATTTATTTCACTGCAGTGAAATCACTTATAATTTTTGTGAATCCTTCAGAGGCAGGAACACTTTCATGTAATATAGTTTCAAAGGTCTTGCTGAATAGATCCAAACAACTGCATAACAAAACATTTAGTGAGTGGTTAATAATTTTTAGAAAACAGTTAAAATGCTCATTAATGATAAAAGTGCATGCTCAGTTCTGCATCAATATCAGTTACTTTCAGTATGCACACACACACACAAATATTACTACTAATAATTGTTTGTTTGTTTAAAGACTACCACTCAAAAGTTTGGGGTTTTTAATTAATAATTTTTTTTTTTTTTAAAGAAAACAAGGATGCATTCATTTGATCAAATGTTAAAGATATTTCTAATGTTACAAATGACTTCTGTTTCATATAAATGCTGTTCTTTCTATTTATCAAAGAATCCTAAAAAAAATATCAGTTGCCACAAAAATATTAAGCAGCAAATCTGTTTTCAATACTGATAATAAGAAATGTTTTTGAGCAGCAAATCAGCATATTAGAATGATTTCAGAAAGGTCATGTATTAATATAAACCAGCATTTTTTACTTTTACATCATATCAGTTATTTTACACACATAAAGCTCAAGTTAAACACATCCCCTGTTTTCTAATAAATAAAAGTCTTTTCCCCTAAACATATTTGATTTCTGTGCAAATTAATAATAAAAAAAAAGCTTTTAATGGACATCAATGGACACAAAAATACACTCTTTTTTATGGGAGTCTATTATTTTTCATAATTTGACACTTTTCTAATCTAGATCTGTCTTCCTATCATGCACTCACACACACAAACTCTCACCAAGCAGAAAGCTGCACAGCACAGCAGTGGGGACGGTCAGGCTATCCCATGATGCATCAGTCAGGATGTCAGACGCAGCCAATATCAGTGTAGCATTTTCCAGCAGCATCACCTACACAGCACAGAAACAACACAGCTTTCACTCTGTTGCTTAAAGGAATAACTCCACCAGATTTTGCATGAACTATTCCTTTAAATCCATATTCTAATATATATTGTGCATATTCCTATTCTTTAAAAAAATCAAAGTTATCATAGTTGGCTATATAAGAATATGACAAAGTGTTTTTAATGATGTAAACAGTCCAGAAAAACAGTAAATGATGCAGACCAAAACAATATAAGTAAAGATATTCTACAAATATATCTCATGCTCTCATTAGTACTGGAGATTGTGTGTGTTTATACCGTGTAGAATCCTGCCATCCGGAAGCGGGACTGGCCGTCCTTCACATTGAGAAACAGGAACACATGCACGCCTCCCAGAATGAAGTTAAACACGCGCCATGACCACTGACCCACATATATGTCAGTCTGCTGCGAGACCAACCACAGCGCAGCCATCAACCAATGAGACGCTGGGAGAAAATGAGACACACAAGATTAAGAGACCTATTTTATACTGAGAGATGAGGTCATAATATTATTGTGTGTCAACTAACATTATGCTATAGAAGCTGTTCACAACTATACATTTGGGGGAGATTGCATGTAATTGTCAATAAAATAATCTCAATGCAAAAAAAAAATAAGGAAAAAATGAAAAAAAAGAAATCTAGAATTAATTTAATTTGTGCAAAATACTTGTATTTTTTTCCCTTTTTTTGCAAACTTTTTTAAATTTATAATTTGGTGCAATTTTCTGTCTTTTGATTATAGCTTGAAATAATATTGTCAAATATTATTACAATTCAAAATAACAGTTTTTTTTATTTGAATATATTTTAAAATGTAATTTATTCATGTTATGGCAAAGCTTGGTGCTCAAGAAAAATGTCTTATTATCAATGCTGAAAACAGCTGTGCTGCTTCATATTTTTGTGAAAAATCGTGATTTTTTTAAGATCCTTTGATAAATAGAAAGTTCAAAAGAAGAGCATTTATTTGAAATAGAATTCATTTGTAAGATTATAAATGTCTTTACGGTAATTTTTGTTAAAATGAGCACATCCTTGCTGAATAGTATTAATAGTATTAATTTCTATAAAAAAAGTATTAATTTCTTTAAAAAAAATCTTACTGACTTCTACAAACAATGCAAAAACAATAATGCAAATATTTGTCCTAAATACAGAGGTTAATTTGGTTTGTGCAAAATATTTACATATTTTTCTGTATATTTTTCAATGTTTTTTTTTTTCAATATTATTTTTGGTACAAATGTTTTTCTTTTGATTGTAACATGAAATCATATACAAAGGTTCAAAAGTTTACTGTAATTTTTGTTCAAATTTATGCATCCTTGCTGAATAAAAGTATTAATTTCTGAAAAAAAAAAAAAAAAATTGTACTGACACAATTAGTCATTTCTTCAGGAGATTCAAATATTATTGGTAATTCACAAACAAAACCTGAGCATGCACATCTATCTGAGTTTATGTGGCTCAGACTCACCCATGACCCCAATGACCCAGCAGCCGAAGGTGTGGGTGAACAGGGCGAGGCTGGTGAAACGGGCGGCTAACATGCCCATCCTCCATAGCAGCTGACACAGGAGCGCCGCCGGTGGCATCTGCAAATGCCCAGGACGTATCAAACAACAGGCCCGGCTGTAGAGCACCAGCGCCCAGGACAGCGACAGCAAACACACAGCACTACATAGAGCAACTGCAAAAACACACACATGAAGACTACAAAGTTTTTATCTGCAGTATAAATGTTCTGCAGTATACATTTCTGAACCATTACCATCACCAAAAGGAGTTGCATAAACAACAACTGTTTTCAAACAGGTTTCTGTCTCAGGACTGACCTGGAGACGAAAGGCCGTAGTTGGTAACGGTGAGAGCGTACGTGTGCAGGAGCGTCTGCGGTAGAGTCATCAGCAAAACCTCCAGCAGGCGCAGAGCAGACACGTCTGCATGCTGCATTACCTCCTGTGCATGTGACTGTGATGAGCCTTGAGCCATCCATTCACACACACTGCAGTCCCAAAACCTGACACACAACACACACTTTACAATGAAACTCATGAGATACAGTTTGTGAGGGAACTACAGGGGGGTTCATAAGGTGATGAAAAGTTAAAAGAACAGCTGACCCAAAAATGAAAATCAGCTGAAAATTTACTCACTCTCAAGCCATTCAAGATGTAGATGAGCTTGTTTCTTCACAGGAACAGATTTGGAGAAATTTAGCATTAGCAGTGAATGGGTGCCGTCAGAATGAGAGTCCAAACAGCTGATGAAAACATCACAATAATCCACACCACTCCAGTCCATCAGTTAGCGTCTTGTGAAGTAAAAAGCTGCATGTTTGTAAGAAACAAATCCATAATTAAATGTTTTTAACTTAAAATTGTTGCTTCTAGCCAAAATACAAGACTTTAATCCATAATAACCCTTCCTCCAGTGAAAATGTCCATCCCCTGTTGTCCTTCATATATTTGTTTAGAGCTGTTTTGGATTGTTTTCACTTGTAAATGGTGCTTGATCTGTGCAGATTTCTCTCCTGATTCAGACAAGATGACCTTTTAACTGGAGAAAATAATATTATGGATTAAGGACTTGTATTTTGGCCAGAAGCAAAGGTTTGAAGTTAAAAACGTCTTAATATTAGTTTTGTTTCTTACAAACACACAGCTTTTGGCTTTACAACTTGTTAATTGATGGTGTGGATTACTTGTGGATTATTGTGATGTTTTTATCAGCTGTTTGGACTTTCATTCTGACGGCACCCATTCACTGCAGAGGATCCATTGGTGAGCAAGTGAAGTAATGCTACATTTCTCCAAATTTGATGAAGAAACAAACTCATCTACATCTTAAATGGCCTGGGGTGAGTGCATTTCTGAAGGAATTATTCCTTTAAACAGATGCACACACACACCTTTTGAAGATGCCCAGGTGAAGTGTGTGTATGATGAAATTGTGGCATGTCCGTTTGTCTCCATCGGCCCTGTACCACCTGAAACTCAACACCTGCACCAATGATCCCGGCAACAAGAGGGCAAAGGTCAGTCCGGCCAAACACAGCTCCTCCTGCCACAAGTAGAAGCCCACACAGCAGACCACTGATGAACAACAGAGAACATGTGTTATCATCAAACGTCTTCATCTGTGCACTTCAATATGCTTTGTGTTGTATGAGATTATATTTGACATAACAAAAGAGCAGTGAAATGGGATGAGATTATATCACAGTAAATCCAGGTTAAAATCTGATATGATCAAAACAATTCTGTAATTTCTGACAGAAAAGCTTTGCTAGATCAGGTGTTTTCATGGATCTCTAAATCTCTAAAGCAGCTTTGGAACAATATTTACTTTGAAAAGCGCATTTCAAATGAAATTTAATTAAATTGAAAATGTTTCTGTCCAGTTTCATACATCTACATCTATGCAACAATACTATAATAACGGATAGAAAATAAAACACAGACAATTTGTAAATATTTTCCAGATTAAGTACTACTACTACTACCAATAATAATAGTATAAAAATAACATATATATAAAATATTATATTTAAAAACAGTAATAATATTTTGGCTTTAGCAAAATACATTAGCTATGCTTTATATATAGTAGTCAACATTTGAAGTGGATCAAAAAAGTTCATCAAAGTTGTCCTAAGACAAGAACAGGTATTGTTTTTGTTTTAGGACAACTTTGAACAGGTTTGACTACTTTAGTAATTTCCATGAGTACAAATCTTAATGTTTAAGCATATAATGATATTCTAGGGAATTGTGTGCTTCTAATTTTAAAGCAACAGTATGGACAGGACCCTTTTCTATTCTAACATGACAATGCCTCTGTGTATAAGGCAAGGTTCAAAAAGAAATGATTGGTTTAGTCAGTGTGGAAGAACTTGACTGGTCTGCAGAAAGCCAAGTCCTAATCCAAGCTGAACACCTCTGGTGTGACTTTAAATGCAGATCTTGAGCCAAAAACTCTTTACCAAACACCAATGACTTGTACATATGGGTACAGTCATTTTAGACACTTCCAAAACTGTTGCAACAGAGATGGAAATACAATTTTTAAATACATGCATTATGTTTCCATCTTTGTTGCCACAGTTTTGGAAGTGCCTTTTTCTGTTCTAAAGAAGGGGGTGTCCCAATACGTTTGTCCATATAGTGTATGTACAAGTCATTGGTGTTTGGTGATGAGTTTTTGGCTCAAGATCTGCATTTAAAGTCACAGCAGAGGTGTTCAGCTTGGATTAGGACTTGGCTTTCTGCAGACCAGTCAAGTTCTTCCACACTGACTAAATCAATCATTTCTTTTTGAACCTTGCCTTATACACAGAGACATTGTCATGTTAGAATAGAAAAGGGTCCTGTCCAAACTGTTGCTTTAAAATTAGAAGCACACAATTCCCTAGAATATCATTATATGCTTAAACATTAAGATTTGTACTCATGGAAATTACTAAAGTAGTCAAACCTGTTCATTAGAAGGGGGTGACCCAATACTTTTGGCAATATAGTGTGTGTATATATATATATATATATATATATATATATATATATATATATATATATATATATATATATATATTTATATTTATATATATATATATAAAATTTACAAAATTATAAAATTATATATACATATATACAATTTGAACAATTAAGTATAAATAAATATATAAATATATAAATTAAAATGATTATACAAATTATATTTTATAAATGAAAAATTATATAACTTTTTTATTCTTCCTCCATATATGCATAAAATCACGTGTCAGTGTAGTTACAAGATGCTCCCAAAAATCCATTGTACTACCAAGGTAATTTTTAAGTATTATTATTAGCTACATCACGTAAACCTGAAGTCATCAATGGTAGCATTTAAAATGCAATCACACAAAAAGAGTATCGAAATGTACCATGTTTTTGAAAAGGTACCATGGTTACACCGTGATATTTCAGACCGTAGTAATATCACGTTTTGGACGTATTATTGGATCTAAAATAGTATTACTATGATATTCTTTGAAGTATCTTGGAGTACCGTGTAAATATCGTGGTATAAATACGGTAAGGTCCGTTATAAAGTGATAAACGGGGTGCATCAGATGCACCTGTGATGCGGTATAAGGTCACTCACGCGCCGCTCTCTCCGCCAGCAGCACGAGCGCGGACGCGGCGAGCAGCAGCACGCGCCAGCAGCTCGAGCACGCGCCGCATCCTCTTCGCTCCGTTACCGGCATCTCACCGACCGGAACTCGCCGCTCCTCGAGACATCTTTGCGTTTGTTGTTGTTGTCAGCGGCGGATCCGATTTCTCCGTCTTTCTGTCAAAATATCTGACGTCATGCTTCTGGATTTTAAAGGGACAGTAACGCGCATCCGGTAATAAAAATGGTATGTTATTATATAAATGGATGGATTTGTTTTATTATATATCTGTAATTATGTTACATTATGTGTAGGCTTTCCTATAGCTGTGCGTTTGTGTGTGTGTGTGTTACTGTGACCCGGATGTTTACAAACAGAAGCTGTTCTGTAGGACAACACAAGAGAAATGTGATATCAGCTGGACGCCTCTCTAACACACACACACACACACACACACACACACACACACACACACACACACACACACACACAACGCCACACATTATTTAAATGCATTATAGCCTATTTATTATATTATAGCCTGTTTAAATAGCAAAATATTCTGAAAAAAAAATCATGAAATAGCACAAATGGAAAAAGGATCATACAAAAGTATTAAAACACTCTTTTAGGCAACAAAAATTGCATTATTAAATTATGTACAATTATAACTTATAAAACACATGGCAGCTTTCTGCAATTTGACATTTATGAAAATACTCTTGCACTGAGATACAGTTTCATTTAAAATCTAACTTCATTCAATAGCTGACTCTTGTCTGAATGTAGGTTTGCTTGGTTTTACTATGCTCACTTGTTATTATACAATTATGATATTACACAAATATGAGGATATTGGAAAAACAAAAATAAAACCCAGTGTGACAACTAGCCCCGATCTCCCCTTACAGCTATATACCATGCCTTTTGCCTGTAGTTTATTAATAACAAATAACACCAGAGACTGCAACATTTAGTACTGTGCATTTAGATGTTATTCATACAACATATATTAGCACACACTACAATTCAAAAGTCTTTATGCTCCTTGAGGCTGCATTTTTTTTTTGATCAGAAATACAATAAAAACAGTAATATTGTGAAATATTATTGCAATTTAAGATAACTGTTTTCTGTTTGAATATATTGTAAAATGCAATTTATTCCTGTGATACAAAGCTGAATTTTCCAGTCAGGAATAATGTAAAATATTATTACAATTTAAAATAACTGTTTTCTATTTGAATATATTGTAAAATGGAATTTATTCCTGTGATACAAAGCTGAATTTTCAGCATCATTACTCCAGTCTTCAGTGTCACACGATCCTTCAGAAATCATTCTAATATGCTGATTTGCTACTCAAGAAACATTTCTTATTATTATCAATGTTGAAAACTGTTGTGCTGCTTCAAATTTTTGTAGGAAACGTTTTTTTTTTTTCCCCCAGGATTCTTTAATGACTAGAAAGTTCAAAAGAACAGCATTTATTTGAAAAATAATTTTTTGTTAATTATAAATGTCTTTACTGTTATTTTTAGATCGGCTGAATGCATCCTTGCTGAATAAAAAGTATTAATTTAATTCAATAATAAAATATCAGACAATTTACTGATCACCTTCCTATCTAATGGAAACCTCTGGAGAAAGAGAGCTGGATGAATCATTTGTCATTGTTTGGACCTCTGCTGCTCCCTGCTGGACGACAGGTGGAGCTGCAACTTCCCAGATCACCTGACACATCTTCTTTATAGACTCCGCCTCCATGCCAACCTCAAGCTTCGCAGCACTTTCACTCAGGTCAAACCTCTCGATCTCGTCATTGGCTCTGCACAGCTGAGAGGCGGAGCATGTGAGGCTGGAGGCGGGACAGAACTGGTGCAGGTGGATCTGCAGGCTGCACAGGTGTGTGTACCTGCGAGAGCAGTGCGGGCAGCGGTGTGAGCGCGGGGCGGCGTGCAGGCGTCTGTGCAGCTGCAGGTGGATGTGCTGGGTGAAGCTGGCGGGGCATTGCTTGCAGACATACGGCCGTTCGCCCGAGTGCAGCCGCAGGTGAGTCTTCAGGTTACTGCAGCTGCTGAAGCGCCTGTTACACACCTGCACACGAGACACATCATATGAGCACATGAGATCGCTTTTGACTCCTCTAGACAGCAGTGAGATGTTCCTCTGTGTGTTCTTACATGGCATTCATGTGGTTTCTCTCCTGTATGAACCTGGATGTGCTTTTGAAGGTGTGCCAGCTGGGAAAAGCTCCTCCTGCAGATATTGCACTTGTATGGTTTCTCACCGCTGTGAACCCTCAGGTGCACCTGGAGAACAGAAAGCCAAGAACCGAGAAATTAAAATTTAAATACATATACTACTGTTCCCCGAAAAAAAAAAAAAAAAAGATTTTTTTTGTGTAAATTCAGCAAGGATTTATTAAGTTGATCAAAAGCGACAATAAAGACATTTATTATGTTGCAAAAGATTTCTGTTCTTTCAGATAATGCCAATAAAACTTTCTATTCATCAAAGAATCCTGAAAAAATTATCATAGGTTCCCCCCAAAAAAAATTATAAAATAATAAATAAACAATAAATAGAATAAAGTAAATAAATAAAAAAAATTAAGCAGCACAACTTTTTTTAACGTTGATATTAATAGGAAATGTTTCTTGAGCAGCAAATCAGTATATTAGAATGATTTATGAAGGATCATGTGACACTGAAGACTGGAGTAATGATGCTGAAAATTTGTCTTTGATCTCATAAATAAATTACATTTTAAAATATATTCAAATACAAAACAGCTATTTTAAATTGTAATAATAAGATTTAACAAAATTACTAATTTTACTGTATTTTTGATCAGATAAATGCAGCCATCGGTGAGCTTAAGAAACTCGTTTTAAAGACATTACTTTTTTTGTTATTTTAGTATCATTGATTATATTTTATTATTATACAATATTAATTATTATAATTTTTATAATTATTATAGTTTTTGTTAATATTTTGAATTCATTAAAATTTTATATTCATTTTTATATTTTCCTTTTTTAAGATTATAAGTTATTTTAGTACTTAATGTTAAAATAAAATGAAATGAGAACTGATGCCTTGGCAACAATTGGAAATAAAAAATAAACAAGTTTAAGATTTATATATATATATATATATATATATTATACATTTTTCCCAACAAGTTTTAATTAAAAAAAAAAAATGTATAAATGTGAGATAAAAAATAATAAAATTCCTTATATTTTATCATCATCTCGGATATCCTTCATTCAACCACTAACACTGCAATTAATAAATCGGTGATTTCTAAAAGATAATAACCCACGTACCTTCAGATTGGACAGTTGACTGAAGTTCTTCCCGCAAACATTACATGTATATTGGATCTTTCCATTCTGTCTCTGTAATGGATACGGTAAAGCCTTGTAACCTACAATCTGTCGCTTTTGGCCGTCTTGAGAATCTGTGCCGTGGCAGGTGGAGGCGGAGACACCTGAGGAAGCCACGCCCATCTCAGGTGAGTCTCTCTGGGCTGTGATGTCATCAGTACTGGACACTTCAGATGGAGACGGATCGGTTGCTTTACTGAGGGCTGGTGGTTGGTTTGTGGAGTCTTTATGATTCGTTTCTTTCTTTGCGGAGTCTGTCACTTTAATTTTAGGGTCACCTCTATTGGTCAAAGCTAATGAAAGATGATTCTCATTGGATGCTGGTTGCAAGAGAGATGGATATATGTGGATCAGTGGAATATTATGGGACATATGTGGTGTTGTTCGGCCAAATCCCATTGGCTGATGTGACGGCATATTTTGAATAACAGGCCATATATACATTGGCATAGAGGATTGTGGGATAGCAGAGGTGTATACATGCTTTCCTGCACTAGATGCCATTTTCAAGTTTAAAGAGACCTCAGAGATGGCATTAGTCATCAAAAATGGAGGCAATTTTGGATTCTCCAAGTCTCTGGTCACTTTTTCCCAATATTTTGTTTGTGTGATGGAGCTAAACGGTTTGTTTGGAGGAGTTTCAGTGTGATGATCAGTCCAGGGATCCAGAGCCAGGATTTCAGTGACCGTATGGCCTCGCTTTCTCTTCCTCACTTGATCTTTACCCTGAGAATGTGCTGAAGCAGAAAATTATACAAAATATTCAGAAAACATTTGAGTGAATGAAAGAAAAATCCTTAAGGCAAGACATCCCAGCTGAATAGGGTAAAAAATGTAACTAATAGATATATACCCAGTTAATTGAATACATTAAGAATTGCAAACTTTTTTTTATCATTACAAGTTTTCCAAAATGTTATATTTAAATATGCAAATTATGCATTATCTAATTAAATATGCACACATTTGTATATACTTCCAGAACAGAAATGCGAACATTGGATAAAGTTCAGAATTCTTGTTTCATTTTGTCGATATATTAGAGTTAAAGGTTTTTACTCAGGGGATTTTGGATTTGTCTTTTTATCACTCCAAAAATTAGAAAATATAGTGAACGGGCAGAAAAACCCCCACCATGTGTTCAGGAATAAAATGTACAAGACCAGGTGAAATATATATGAACAAACCCTGATAAAAACCTTCAGGATATAGATATGAATAAGACTATAAACTGTGGTTTATGTAAGCGCTGTTGAAGTGGAGATGTCTGACTCATTGCAGGAGGCAAACTCATTTTGAGAAAACCGGCTTTAAAGATATGTGTTGTAATTGAAATCTACAGATGCAGATAGATAAAGTGCAATAAAATCAACACTCAAATGTGTATTTTTGGTGTTTTCTTCCACACTAGCCTGAAAGACAGCATGCTATGGAAGCAAAATAGCACAAAATTTCATAATACAAGATCATCACAGTCTTGCAATGATTTTAAAAGTGTCAAATTTAGTAAATGAAGTTAATTTAAAGCTTAGAAGCTGTAATCCCATGAAACAGCATGATATATTACTAACAGGTTACATTTTATTTTAAGGTGTCCTTGTTACAATGTAATTGTACATTTAAGTACTGAGTAATGTTAATTAACTACATGTACTCACTATATGGTTAGGGTTAGGATTAGGGTTTAGTTTAGGGTTACTTGCATGTAATTATGCATAATTTATTGTTATTAAGTAAGTACATGTAACGTGTAACAAAGACACCTTAAAGTGTTACCTACTAATAAAATAAATGCATTCATTCAATTTATTTGTATTTTTTTACATTTCAAATCAGAAATTGATGTGGCTGTCACTCACAGTGTGTGGGAAGTGGCTGTTTTAGAGAGGCAGCTCTGAGACTGGTGCTCATTGGCTGCTGGTGTTCTAGGCTCCGCCCCACCAGCAGCTCCTCCCCCGGCATTAGAACCTTCATGGCATAGAAGTAAATCTGCATTCCAATTTGCAATGCGGCAAGATTCTGTTGCCAAAGAGACGGGGCATAGTTTACAAAGCGCATCCAGTTGCTGCCACTCTCATCCTCACAAGACAGGAAGTGATGCAATCGCCCCTCTGAGAAGATCTTTGTATAAAAACAGAATCAAAAGAGACATATTAACAGAAGATTAAAAATTAGACTTTTTTCACACCTTCTTTTAATAATCCACCAGTGTCAGTATGAGCAAAAGCAATAGTTATGCTTGGCAAGCATTAATAAGCATCCTGACGGGTTTAGGAAATGAAACCGCATGAGATTAGTGCTATGTTCTCAGATTTAAAGTGCACATCTGTTTTTGCGAGCAACTGTGTGAAAGTGAGAGTTTGTGGTTTAGCTGTTTATTCAGTCCTTTAGCCGCCGGTTGAACAGCTCGACTGTTTGACCTTACAACACCTGTTTCTCTTTCTCTCTTTCTTTTTTCAGTTTAGTTTATCCTGTCTAATATTGAACTTAAGAGACTACACTTGCATGTTTTGCGTTTGATGTGGTCGTATAGAGAGAGCAAATTCATTTCCATTTAGATCAATATTTATTTTTACATTTATGAGAGCATACTTTAGTATATAAAACATACTATGTGTCTTACGTTCACTGAGCCTGTATTCATTTGATCAAAAATACAGTAAAAACAGTGATATTGTGAAATATTATTTCAATTTAAAATTGAAAACTAAACTATTTCTATTTGAATATATGTTAAAAGGTAATTTATTCCTGTGATGCAAAGCTGAATTATCAGCATCATTACTCCAGTCTTCAGTGTCACATGATCCTTCAGAAATCATTCTAATATGCTGATTTGCTGCTCAAGCAACATTTCGGATTATTATCAGTGTTGAAAACACTTGTTCAATTTAATGCATCCTTGCTGAATAAAAGTATTAATTGCATATTTCCTATTGTATACACCTGTAAAAATACTCTGTATTTTTCCTTTTTAAAAGACATATCTATAATATTACATTATAAATTTTGAGTGATTTATAAAATTTTAATATATTAATATTTTTAATATTTTGGGGGTATTTTTCCCCCACAAATTTCTAACCCTGAGAAAATGAACTTATACATCAGAAATACTGACTGAATGTGATGTGTGAAATTCAATGGTACTGCAAATGCATCAGAATGTTCTATTAAGGTTTTCTGGAAACACTGCTATCTCTTCGTGTGTGTGTATGTGTGTGTGTGCATGCTCCTGTCAGCCACTTCCTTGATGAGTCAGTGTGTGAGACACGAGTGTCTAGCTTTACTGGCACATGTAAGCGAGGAGCAGTGCGTCAGAGAAACCCAACGCGAGCGCACACACCCCTGAAACATGACTGGTAAATATGAACCCCAATGACTCAGAATGGTTTTCGATCTCACACACACATACAAGCACAAACATGCTTCTTATCTTTCTCACATCTGCTGACGTACCATCCAGATGCGTTTTCCGTAGATGTTTGCAGGCATATCTTCAGGGCGAAGGTGTTCTCCGAGCAGCGGGCCGAAGCGGGTCCCTGCAGCAATGACCTCTGTGGTGAAAACACCCAGCACCTTCTGATGACACAGCATTAGAAAATTAAAAAACATTTGCAAAAAAGAAAAAAAAAAGTATTTCTGGTTAAGACAAAAGAAGTGCCTCTTTATATGTAAAAATTGCTTTGTAAACACTTTGAAATATGAAGCAATTTTGTGCACAAGCATATAAGTGTAACTTTTAATTTATTTACATTTTAGTGATTTTTAGTGGATGCATAAAAGTCGAAGTCAGTTCACCTCAGGTTCACAATTCAGTCATCATAGCAGAGTACTTCATACATTACTATACAGTGTATCTATGGTTTTATCTTTTTTAAATCCATCAAACACTTTTTGTGAAATATATTATGCTTGAAAAGCATGCTTGTGATATCTTTCTTTACAATAAATTGATAGTTGTTTAATATTTTGTACCTAATGCAATGACAAGCCAGTGTTATTTTAATATAATCAAGATACTATTTACTAGTTTTAGTAATTTAGTTTCGTGTTTTTGCTACACACACACACACACACTATACACTATATTTATATTCAAACTAAATGAATATTAGAAATGTAAATAGAAATTTAAAAAATAAATAAAAAAAGTTTTTATATTTTATTGTATTTTATGTTTATTTTATTTCAAGTAACACTTTTTTTTAATGATTTTAATTTTATACTGTAATACCCCTGTGACTTTTAAATGTGATTTAAGTGTCCAAATTTTTGGACCACTGTATATATATATATATATATATATATATATATATATATATATATATATATATATATATATATATATGCATGCAAGTACAGTATGTACCTGATTGTGATATGAAAATCTGAGGTTTCTGGGTAATGATGTCTGGGCTCTGGTTTCCTTCCATCCATCAAAGTCTGGCTCACACCGATCTTTAACATGATTGTTGTGTCTCACATCCACTTTCTGCTTCTCAGTTTGTACAGTGATGCTCTCGTTTGTTGTGGTTGTGAGTGTTTTTGATGGCATAATCAAACCGATTGGAGATTACACCTGTGTATGACAGAAAATGGTGATCAATGTAAGATAAAACTAGTTTTTCTGTATTTCCTGTGCAGTTGTGCTCTGAGTGGTTACTACTTTATTTAAAGGAATAGTTTACCCAAAAATGAAACTATCTGAAAAATTATCCTTAGGCCATCTTAGATGTAGATGAGTTTGTTTCTTCATAGGAAAAGATTCAGAGAAATGTAGCATTGCATCACTTCCTCACCAGTGAATCCTCTGCAGTGAATGGGTGCCGTCAGAATGAGAGTCCACACAGCTGATAAAAACATTACAATAAAGTAATCCACATGACTCCAGTCCATCAATTAATGTCTTGTGAAGCAAAAATCAGCATGTTTGTAAAAAAATAGAGTCCTTTATACATAATAACACTTCCTCCGGTGAAAAAGTCCATTCTGTTTTCTACTCACATCAAAATGCACCAAAATATGTTTAGAAGTGTTGATTCAGATGAGATTACTATTTGACTGAAGGAAGCACTATGGATTATGGATTCATATTTTGGCTAGATGCAACATTTTGAAATTAAAACACCTTAATATTGAATTTGTTTCTTACAAACATGCAGTTTTTCCACTTCAAAGGATGTTAAATTATGTACTGGAGGTGTGTGGATTTTTTATTTTATTTATTTTTTTATCAGAAGGACTCTCATTCTGACGGCACCCATTCACTGCAGAGGATCCGTTGGTGGGCAAGTGAGGTAATGCTACATTCCTCCATATCTGTTCTGATGAAGAAACTAACTCATCTACATCTTAGATGGCCTGAGGGTGAGTAAATTTTCAGCATAATTTTATGTTTAGGTTGAATATTAATTTATATTAATATTCATTAATTATTCATTATTATTGTCAGAATAAGCAATGGAAGACAAAACAGAAATTAGATCTCTTTAGCAAAATGAAATCAAAAGCAAATAACCTGAGCTCATTTACATTAATTTTATGGCTCTATATTTTTTGTTGTACTGTATGTCACCAGTTGTCTTATTTGTAGATTTTATTCTCCTAAGGAGTTTTACAGGCATCTGAGACAAAGGTGATAATTATACGAAACAGAATTAAGTCTCCTTAGCTGCAAATGAGAAACTACTGAGCAATATAACTGTACTCTTATTGTTCTTTTTTATTGCAGTAAGATCAAAAGCGTGTGTTTGACAGGTCCGTGACATGTCAGACTGATGTGGGAATTCAGATTAACAAAGTAGTAAGAATGAAACTTAACACCAGAGCACTTCTCTCTCACGCACAGAGCTGCGACCACAACACACACTCAACATCTGGCCTGAAGAGGTTTCCTTCAGCCTGAGCTTCAGCTGATTCACATGCATGACCAAATACATGTTCAAATAGAGTAAAAAGCACTTACTGTGTATTATGTTGAGTCAGTGTGAGCTTGTCTCCAGCCGTCTGTAGGACGTTGCAGTCTGTCTCTGTTTCTTCTGTAGAAACTTGCGTTTTCATTCAGACATCATCTGAAGACAAACTCCACCCTGATGTCTTCCTCCACCCCTCTGAATCTTTCTCTTTTTCTCTCTTTGAATGTGCATTTCGCAGAATCTTACATGGGCTCTACCTGTATGTGTCAGCTCAGAAAGGTCATAGTTTTGATATCTGTTCATATTGTTTCTCATAATCAATGCTGAAAAATAAAAAAACCTACATTTACATATTAATTCAGCTGATACTTACAAATGAAACAAAAACAGGATCCTGTATTGGCAGCTATGTTAACTTTCAGCATAAGTTATTTTTCTGATGAAGAAGACATAAACTGCATTAACTTTTATAAGCAGACTTACATTATTCTGATATTTTCAGTTTCATTTCTGTGTTGGAAGAACAAAACATTTTAAGTAGGCCTACACAAATATGGCTTATCAAATGAATAAATGAATGAGCAGATAGATGGATAAAAAACAAATAAATGAATAAAATGATACTTTGCAAGATAGATAGATAGATAGACAGATAGACAGATAGATAAATAAATAAAAAGGTCGTTTACTCAGGATCAGGGGAAGGTGATTGTAACTGTTAAGCTCCAAAAATCACATAAAAGTACCAAAAAAGAAGCTGATATGATTCCTGTGCGTTATTTCAAGTCTTTCGAAGTATTTCGAATTTATCATGTGATAATACGATATGATATTCACTCAAAATCTTGGCTGAATCTGATGCGCACCTGAGCGCAGCGAGCACCATAAAGTTCATAGAAGAGCAAAAAAAATGACATTGAATACAATGAAAATGCAATCAAATAAAACTGTAGGCCTACAGACTTCAATAAACATATACATCACCACTTATAGTGCAGTCTAAGATAGACTGGCTTATTAATATTAATTTAGGATTATGGTATTTAAAAGAGGATCAGAATGAACTTTAGCAGAACCTATTTAATATTGATGAAGCGTGATCACGGCCCGGCGTGTTTTTGAGTGCAGCAGCAGAGGGCGCTGCGCGGATTCCAGCGCTCTTTCCAGCAGCGCGTTTGTCTTTGAACGGATTCTTTGACTGTTGATTCCGGACTTTGTGCTGCGGCTCTCAAACACACTACACTCTTCAACACTCGTCTCAGTTTATTTCATCAAATCATTATTTCATCTGTTCAACAGCTCTGAAGATCTCTGAATAATGGCTTTCCAGTATCCAAACGCTTATAAAGACGAATCAGTGGTGAGTGACTGAATAACCGAATAATAGAGAGAAAAAGAAGATGAATGAATAGATGGAAGGATGAATGAGAGCAGATAGATGAACGAAGGAAGGAATGAGTGAATAGATGAATGTATGAGTGAATGAAAGCATGATATCTATCTATCTATCTAATATATATATATATATATATATATATATATATATATATATATATATGTATGTATACTTACATTTATATGTATACATGCATACATTTCTCATTTAGTTGAACCTGATGTACTAAAATAACTACAACAAATTGAAAAATTGAAGTAAAAACTATATGGGCATACTTTACCTAAAATTAAAACAGAAAATATAAAATTTAAAATTTTAATAGACTATGGTTGCATGAGTGATGAATGGATTAAATACACAAATTCATAAAGGAATGGGTGAATAAATGATTGAATGCAGAAATGAATTGCTGAAATTATAAATGAATTCATGAGAGAATTAATGAATGAAAATAGAAGGATGAATAAGTAAATGAACCCATAAGAGACTGAATTAATGGATAAAAAAGAAAGCAAGCAATAGAGGTCCTGAGAAATTCTCAAAATATTTCTTTAGAGATTGCATGTACGTATATATACTAAGTTTGTAATCTTTAAGACATGTTTATGTTCTTGAAAGAAATTGATATGTCATTAAAAAAATACATTTAAGCATTATTTATGCTGTTAAATGAAATGGCAAAGTAAACCAGTTTCTGAAACACTCTTCTGTGATTGGACGATCAAACAAATAGTCCCGCCTCAAACCCACAGCATCGGTTGAGCCAGTGTGGCTGAGTAAACGTCCACCTGTACTATGATGTGATCATGTTGCGATAGTGACCTCACTGCTCACGTGATGCATGTGTATATGTGTTATCAGGTGGACGACTATCATGGCTGTAAAGTTCCTGACCCGTACAGCTGGCTGGAGGATCCTGACAGTGAAAAAACACAGGTGATCTACACACGACAGCTCTCCACCCTCCTCTGAAAGAGCATGTGAATAATGATTCAATATGACTCTTCATGTGTGATGCTTTTTGTGTGCGTCAGGCGTTTGTGAACGCTCAGAATCAGCTGACCCTGCCGTTCCTGGAGCAGTGTGAGATCAGAGACATCTTTAAGGACCGTATGACTGAACTATATGACTACCCCAAATACAGCTGCCCCTTCAAACGCGGGAACAGGTGAGACGGGAACAAACACTGATAATAACGAATGAAATTAGTGTTTACAGTAATGGAAGACTGTTCATCGCAAGGGAATAAACAATAGAATGCAACTGTTCCAAAAGCATCAGAAGTTCCTTAAACTAAAATGATGTTTAGCATCATCTGATAGTTAGTCCGAGCTTTTGTTTTGTATTTGTGAGCACACACTACCGGTCAAAAGTTTGGAATAGTTCAGATTTTTTAATGTTTTTGAAAGAAGTCTCTTATGCTCACCAAAGCTGGATTTATTTGATCAAAAAACAATTGTGAAATATTATTTCAATTTAAAGTAAGTGTTTTCTATTGTAATATATTTTAAAATGTAATTTATTCCTGTGATGCAAAGCTGAATTTTCAGCATCATTACTCCCGTCTTCAAAGTCACATGATCTTTATGCTAATTCAGCTTTGAAAATATAAGATAAAAAATTCAGCTTCTCACAGAAATAAATTACATTTTAAAATATACTGACATAGAAAACAGTTATTATAAATTGTAATAATATTTCACATTATTACTGTTTTGACTGTGTTTTTGATCAAATAAATGCAGCCTTGGTGAGCAGAAGACTTCTTTCAAAAACATAAAACATTCTTAATTATTTCACATTGTTGACAGGTAGCGAAGTTCTGCCCTAACAAACACTGTTTTTTCCCCCACTCGTAGGTATTTTCACTTTTACAACACTGGTCTGCAGAACCAGAGCGTTTTGTACGTGCAGGAGAACCTCGAGGCAGAGCCCAGCGTGTTCCTGGACCCAAACACCTTCTCAGAGGACGGGACGGTTGCTTTACGAGGTGCTAGGTGTATCTGTGTTTGTTTGATGCAGTGTGTGTGAGGTCTCTTTCTGCAGTGTATCGTCAGCTAAGGCTTGTAGTTTACTCTCAGGTTATGCGTTCTCTGAGGATGGCGAGTACCTGGCGTATGGCACCAGTGCGAGCGGCTCTGACTGGGTTGAGATCCGGTTTTTGCGTGTGGACGGCGCCGTACTTCTGGAGGACCGCCTGGAGAGGGTCAAATTCACCTGCATGTCCTGGACTCACGACGGAAAGGGACTTTTCTATAACTCTTATCCTGAGCAGGAGGGCAAAAGTGACGGTAAACACACACGAACACGCATGATGCACAAATTCACACATGCAGGTGTAAGAGACAGTGTTATTTCATATATATATATATATATATATATATATATATATATATATATATACATACATATATATATAATATTTCTATTTAGCTTTATTTTTATTTCAATTTTAGATGTAGTAATTTTAGCACTTTAACCTAAACTTATTTTATTTTTACTTAAGTTTTTCATCTAATATTTCTAGATTATATTTTATTTCAGCTTTTTAATTCTTATTTCAATTTTAATAGCTTTAGTAGTATTGTTCAGTATTCTTCATTTTTAAAGTTTTATTTAGCTTTCATTTATTTTTATTTTTATTTCAATTTTAGTTTTAGTAATTTTAGAACTTTAACCTCTTATTTTATTTTTTATTTTTATTAAGTTTTTCTTTTATTTATTTTTTTTTCAGCTTTTTAAATTTTATTTAAATTTTTAATAGCTTCAGTAGTATTATAAAAATACTATATTAGTATTTATATTTTGCAGAAATAAACTTTTTTTATATATTTCTATTTAGCTTTAATTTATTTTTATCTTATTTTCCTTTACGTTTTTTATCTAATATTTATATTTTATTTCAGCTTTATTTCAATCACCAAAAGTTATTATTAATATAGCTTTAATGGTAACACTTTACAACGAGGTCCCATTTGTTAACATTAGTTAATGCACATTTATACTAACAACGAGCAATACATTTGTTACAGTATTTATTACTCTTGGTTAATGATAGTTAATAAAAATACAACTGTTCATTGTTAATTCATGTCTGCTCAGGTCCAAGCTTCAATTTTATTAGTCATATGCACAAAAAGTCATGCAAATTGTACATTAAAATGCTTGTGGTGAGGCACAGGTATTTAAATAATAAAGTTGTAAAGTATTTATGAGGTTTTTAAAAAAATAAAAGGTCTATTAAATAATATTAACAGATACAACTTTTAATTTTTTAATGATGTACTAGTAAATGTTGAAATAAACATTAACCATGATTAATAAATGCTTTAGAAGTATTTTTCATTGTTAGTTCATGTTAACTAATATCAACAAATGGAATCTTATTGTAAAGTGTTACTGCATTAGTTTTAGTTAACAATGACAGCACCAGTAAGAGATCTTGATTGACGTCTCTCTCTCTGTCTGTCTCTCAGGCACTGAGACATCCACTAACCTGCACCAGAAGTTGTACTATCATGTGTTGGGAACCCCTCAGTCTCAGGACGTCCTGTGTGCTGAATTTCCTGATGATCCGAAATGGATGAGTGGTGCTGAGGTAACAAACACACATACAGATGGTGCTTCATTTCTGATTGTGTTATGAGGTGAATAACGTATGTGTGTGTGTTTTTAGGTGTCTGATGACGGCCGTTATGTGCTGTTGTCCATCCGAGAGGGCTGTGACCCCGTCAACAGACTGTGGTACTGTGACCTGAACGACGTGCCGCAGGGAATCACTGGTACAGACACACAGAAACGTTATTATTCAGACAAAAAAATGCTTGCTTTCCACTGCCAGCATCTCGTGTATATCTTATTGATGACAGGTTTGCTGCCATGGGTGAAGCTGATCGATAACTTCGATGCAGAGTATGAATATGTAACAAATGAAGGAACCGTTTTCACTTTCAAAACCAACCTGGACGCTCCCCAGTATCGACTCATCAACATCGACTTCGCCCAGCCGGCCATCAGCCAATGGAAAGAGCTCATTCCCCAACATGACAAAGACGTCATCGGTGAGCAGAGATACTGTTTTTAGACATCACGTCAAACCAAAATTTCCTGTATTTCTTTGTCAATTAATGTTCCTGGTTTTGTGGTGCCTAATCCATCTGCAAGTTATTGTAAGAAAAAATATCTTTTCATGATCTCATCATCAAAATGTGGCCCACTTTTCCCACAGAAATGTGTTATATAATGGATTTTATTTATTTAAATTCTATTTAATTTGTTGATTTACAAATAATAGCATAAGATTTTTTATTATTTTACATATTTATACCAGTCAAAAGTTTGAATAATTGACAATTAAATTTTAATGTTTTTGAAAAGAAGTCTTGTATGCTCACCAAGGCTGCGTTTATTTGATTTAAAAATACAGTAAAAACTTTTTGCAAATATTGCGAAATATTATTACAATTTAAAATAAGTATTTTCTATTTTAAAAATGTAATTTATTTTTGTGATCTAAAGCTGAATTTTCAGCATCATTACTCCAGTCTTCAGTGTCACATGATCCTTCAGAAATCATTCTAATATGCTGATTTGCTGCTTATTGGTCATTGGTACTCAATTATTAATAATGGTTCTTTTTAATATCAGAGTTTTCACGATTCTTTGATTAAAGCAAAATTCAAAAGAGCAGCTTTAATTTGAAGTAGAAATCATTTGTGTATATATATATATATATATATAATGTAAATTTATCATTTTAAGTACTTAAATATTGAAAATAATGAAACCATAATTTCTCTTTTTCTCCCTCATTCAGTGTTTGCTACCTGTACATACTCCAAGTTCCTGTTTGTGTGTTTCCTCCATGACGTGAAGAACGTGCTGAAGATGTTCCATCTGTCTTCTGGGGAGGAGATACGCACATTTCCGCTGGACGTCGGCTCGATTGTGGGCTTCACTGGGAGGAAGAAAGACTCAGAGATCTTTTACAGCTTCACCTCGTTTCTCTCTCCAGGTCCGTCAAGATTCAGAAGCTTCTGAAATTAAGAGCTTCGTTCCTTACAGATAGAGTTCACCCCAAATTAAAATTCTCTCATCGTTCATTCACCCTCAAATTGTTCCAAATAAGTTTCTTTCTTCTGAAAGAAGATGTTTTTGAGAAGGCTGGTAAACAGTTGACGGTAGCCATTGACTTCCATAGTATGGAAAAAATACTATGGAAGTCAATGGGTACCATCCACTGTTTGGTTACCAACACATTCAAAATATCTCTTTTGTGTTCAAAATAAGAAAGAAACTCATACAGGTTTTGCACAACATGAGGGTGAATAAATGCTGACAGAATGATCATTTTCAGTGATCTATCCCTTTAATAACTCATTAATAACAATCAGGTAATGTTGTAACAGGTGTATATTGAATGACATGTGTTGTGTTTTCCTGAAGCGATCATCTATCACTGCGATCTGACTAAAGAGCCGCTGCAGCCACACGTCTTCAGAGAGGTCACAGTGAAGGGCTTCACTCCGGCTGACTATCAGACCACTCAGGTACAGCAACACGCTTGCAGACGCTTCATCTGTCTGTCTGCGGTATGATCGCCTTCACTTCATGTCTGTTTGTTTCTTCCAGGTCTTTTATCCCAGTAAAGACGGCACCCAGATCCCAATGTTTATTGTCCATAAGAAAGGAATCAAGCTGGATGGTTCCCATCCTGCCTTCTTGTACGGATACGGAGGTTTCAACATTTCCATCACACCCAGCTACAGGTGCAATACAAGCCAAACACAAAAACATACAGCTGATCACATGTCCCACTGATGCAATACTGATCTTTGACACACATCTCCCTCCTGTTCTTGTAAACATCTGTCTCTCACCGTTTGTGTTTCAGTGTTTCTCGGCTGATATTCGTCAGGCATCTGGGAGGAGTTTTAGCTGTCGCCAATATCAGAGGAGGTGGAGAATATGGAGAGACGTGGCATAAAGGCATGTGACTTTAATTCTGGAGTTAATCAGGGATTGATCTGCACATATGTTCATAATATAATACTAGCAAATTGTGTGCCATGTATATATGGCTTCCATTTTTTAAAAATTGTGCACTAGTTTGGGGGTGAGTAATATTTTTGTTTGTTTTTTAAAGAAATTAACACTTTTATTCAGCAAGGATGTGTTCAACTGATTAAAAGTGAAACTAATTCTATTTATATTGTTACAAAATGTTTCCATTTCACATAAATTATGCTCTTTCTATTCATTCTCAAAATCCTGAAATAAAATGCATCACGGTTTCTACAAAAATATGAAGCATGTTTTCAACATTGATAATAATCAGAAATGTTTCTTGAGCAACAAATCAGCATATTGGAATAATTTCTGAAGGATCATGTGACACTGAAGACTAGAGTAATGATGCTGAAAATTCAGCTGCGCATCACAGGAATAAATTACATTATAAAATATATTTAAATAGAAAACAGGTATTTTAAATTGTAATAATGTTTCACAGTATTACTGTTTTACTGTATTTTTGATCAAATAAATGCAGCCTTGGTGAGCAGAAGAGACTTCTTTCAAAAACATTAAAAAATCTACATGCTACATTGATAGTATGCATATTATGCATTTGAAAGATATATATCTTTAACATTCTGTTGCATTCAATGAAAGCTGTCTCTTTCTGTTCTCTTTCTGTGCAGCGGGGATGTTGGCCAATAAGCAGAACTGTTTCACTGATTTTCAGTGTGCAGCTGAGTATCTGATAAAGGAGGGATACACTTCCTCCAAAAAACTCACCATCAATGGAGGCTCCAACGGGGGGCTGCTCGTGGGTATGACAGACACACACACACACACACACACACATACAGGTTTGTGTTCTGGTGCTAAATCCCGACTCTCTCCTGCAGCGGCATGTGTGAATCAGAGGCCTGATCTGTTCGGCTGTGCTGTGGCTCAGGTCGGCGTCATGGACATGTTAAAGTTTCATAAGTTCACCATTGGACACGCCTGGACCACTGATTTTGGCTGCTCTGAAATCAAAGAGCAATTTGATTGGTTAATCAAGTAAGTTTACTTCTACTCGCTCCAGTGATGCAGATATATTTAATTTTCTACTTTTTTTGTAGCAGCAGACCCAGTGACACATCTGAGACATAACTGCATTTCAGTTAAAGCAGCATGCCACTCTAGACTTTCCATTACTGTGATTTTTGACCCCATTAACTGGTAAAATCATTGTTGAATTGTAGCAATAGCAATATGGTAAAAATATTTAATGCATTTGTTAGTATACCTTAAATGAATTTATTTGTTTTCATTATTTATAATATACAATGTTACTGTTGTTGACTAAAACTATTAAATTGTTTTCAGTAATTGAAGTAAAGTTGAAATCAAATACAAAAATTAAATGAAAAATGTTGCCTTGAAAACTAACTGAAATAAAGTTGAAGTACTAAAATTAAAATAAATGAAAGCTAAATAAATAAAAAAACGAATAAAAATTATACATTTTATATGAATTTTAAATGTTAATATATATAATAGTATATAAATACAATAACTAAAACAACACTAATTATATAATTAAATTAATATATAATAATTTTTAATATACAGTCTCGTTAACTAAAACTATTAAATTGTTTTCAGTAATTAAAATAAAGCTGATATGAAATAAATACATTAGATGAAAAACTAACTGAAATATTGTATGTGTATATATATATGTATATATGTCTATATGTGTGTATATATATATATATATATATATATATATATATATATATATAATAAACCTTTTAAGCTATTTTAACAATTCAGAAAACATGAATCACTGTCTGGCCAACTGAGATTTCGGTATGGAGATAAAGGTTAGGAGTATGTTGTTTCAGTGGTACTACAACACCATGTTAGTGTATAATAGCACCGTTTGCTTTTGGTATCTGAGATTTGGTATCTGTAAAAACACTCATCTATTATGAATTTAAAGAGCTGTAAATGTTCTGACCCTGCAGGTATTCTCCTCTTCACAATATCCATGTCCCAGAAGCTGACGGGGTTCAGTATCCTGCCGTATTGTTGTTAACGGGTGACCATGATGACCGCGTGGTGCCGCTGCACTCGCTCAAATATATCGCCACACTGCAGAATGTGATCGGCCAGTGGCCCGGCCAGTCAAACCCTCTCTTTATCTACGTGGACACAAAATCAGGCCACGGCGCAGGAAAGCCCACCAGTAAAGTCATTCAGGAAGTGGCCGACACATACGCCTTCATCGCTCGCTGCTTGAACCTCAGCTGGATCGAATGAAATGAAAGTTATGAGGCTCTTAACCTCCTCTAAGCTGTTCCTCTACTCCTGCAGGTTTTTCTTCTTACAGTATGATTTCAGTCTTGCCTGTTTGCTCTCCTGTTCACTGAAATATTCACCGTTCTTGGTCTCTGTCTGTCCCACTTCTTCACGGTTTCATTATTTAATGTTACATGCAAGTAAAAACAGTCCAGTGTTGGTTGAAAACTGTAGCCTGAATCGGATTAATGACTGATTTCATATCAATTCAGCATGTGTCACGGCTGTGCGTGGGAAACACTTAGGAAATATTATAATTACTGAGGCCACAGGCTGAAGTGTCATAACCTCTCTAGCACTTTACTAAAACTGTATTTATTTGACGACAGGAAGACATGAACAGTTTGTGGATCACTGCATCACTTCAATGTACAGCACCCATCAAGAAATCAGTTTGCAAGTGAATCTCATGAAAACATGTTCAGGTCACATTTTGCCCCAAACTAAAATATTTTTTTTTTTTTTTTTTTAGGATTTTTATGTACTACTAAACTATTTTTAATGGTTTTTAAGCACATTTAAAATAGTGGTAAAGTGTTATGGATTTTGTCCGGACATGTTTCTCATTAATCTCATTGATTCTTATTACTGAATATGAGATTAATAATACATTTTTTAAATTTAAATCAGCATAAATTATATAAATACTCTGCAATAATGTCATGTTTTTGCATTACTGTAATAACTGAGTTTTTGCATACATTATTGAGAACTGGAGAGGAAGAATGTACTTGATTGTCACGCAAATATCATCACATATCATTTCTTTTGATTGGAGTTGAAATATAAGCCGAGCATGTTTGTTAACGTGAGATTCACCCTTACAGTGAGTGTGTGTGTGTGTGTGAGTGTGTGAATGAGCTGTATCTCTTGACAGAAATCTGTTTCTACCTCCACATTTATGCAGATTGTTTTATCTTGGAAGGGAAAAGCAAACAAAATAACCTAGTACAATAAAACACATTTGAACATGAATTTGTTGTGTGTTCAGTAAGATGTTCAGAACATTTTAGCTCTTTTTTTTTTTTGTTTACCTGTTCTATTAGATGATTTTTCAGAATAATATTATCATTTCAAATAAATTTACTATAAAAGTACTATAGAGAAATGATTAACTTCATCCATTTAACCCAGTGTTACTCGCAGTTTCAGTGTGAATTGAATCTTTGCAGTGTCTCGTTGTCTTTCTCTGCTGGCTGGTGGCAGGATTACACGCTGAAATAAAAATAAAGCAGTATTAAGTTAATTTTAATCAATTAAATATATGTAGGCTATATGTAACCACTGTTGTTGTAATTTCGGCCGCATCTGAAATAGGTTATTCCATTCATATTACCTGAGAAGTTAACGTAATTACGCTAGATTAAAAAAACACGCTTCCAAGAACGTATACTTAATACACTGGTAGAGTAAGAACATGCAGAGTTCAGTTGAATGATAAAGTTTACCCTCTTTAACTTTGTTGTTAAACTGAATGTAAAAAGCAAGTTTTTCAAGTTTGTAGGTGTACAGAAACCAAATAATCAAATGGTAGCACTGCATAGTCTTCACTGTAAAAATTAAATATACAGTCAAACCAAAATTTATTCAGACACCTTCAACATTTCTCACATTATCACAGGTTTATCACTATAGTTTAGAAAATGGTAATAAAATATGACAAGAACTCAGAGTTAAACTGTGTCAGAACAAATTCATCTTGATAATGTCAGATAACTTTGATAGAAAGGTATGTAATGGATTACAATCAACCAAAAATTCAGACAACTGTTAGTTTGACAATATTCACACAACTATCAATACTTTGTTGACCAATTACCAAGCAATGCTTAGTTTTGTTCAGTCTGGTGATTAGCAATTAAAGAAGAAAAAAAAAAAAACACTTAAGCAAAACATGGTCAGGTCAAAGTACATCTCTGAATAATTTTTGGTCCCAAATTTTTTTAAAATCAATTTTACTGGTAGTCCACTGTATAAAGAATTTTTTTTAATATATATATATGTCACAGTTTATTTATTTTGCTATACTTAATTACATAAATGAACTGTCCTGCACCCACTAGTAAAAAAATATCAAAAATTATATCTGGTGTCTGAATAGTTTTTGGTTTGACTGTGGATTAATTTTTGTTAAAACTACAAAGTAATTCAGTCAAGAGCAGTGAGTGATTTTCTTTCTTTCATTTTCTTGGATTAACGTTAAAGACACCAACAGCAGATAGATTAGCTAAATTAGACACGGTCACTTTAAGAGAAAGTGCATTCGTTATAATGATATGATACACATCGATACTTTCACTTAAGACATAACCGGCAGTTTTTTTTTTTTTCTAGGATACTCTCCAAGACCGGTATTTTGTATGTATTTGTCGGTACAAGAGCAAGAAGAGGCAAATTCGGTGTTGAAGTGCTTTGAGACGCGTCTCTCTGCGTGCGCCCTGTGCGCACAGAACACCGCGCGCGGGTGCTGAATTGGGCTCGTTCACATCTTTTTCTGTTTGCATGTTTAAACTGCGATTTGTATTTGTTCGTTCAGGTGCAGGAGGACGCGAAGGAGAGCTCGGTTCGGTGTTGCTGTCCGTGAGACGCGGCTCTCTGTGTGCGCGCGAGTATCAGTTGAGTTTTTCCGCGTCTTGTGTTTGAATGCTTTAAACTCTTTTGAATGTTTGAATTAGCGAGGCTTAAAAACACGTGCAAATGATAAGCTTTCATGACGACGCGCAGCAGCGGCCCGTCAACTGTCCCGAGCGTCTTTTTAGGCTGGCCTCAGCCAGTCGGTTGAGATCGCTGGGGCCCCCCTCAGCCGTGGGCCCCTAGAATCGTCACCACCTTTCACCCCACTAGAGACGGCCCTGTATAGATGCATAGGGTGAAGGTTTAATTTTGTTGGGGACATAACAGCAGACAACACCCCCTTCCCCATCCAACTAACTTATATTTTCACATTTATGAAACTTTTCACCACAATTTCATGTCATCTAAAGTTTATTGCTACTGTAGACAACATAAAACGATCATTATTAGCCTATACTATTTATTAACGTAAACTTATAGTTTTACAACTTGACGTAATTTAACAAAAACTCTTCACGAGTAAAAATAATTTACGATACTAATCCTAAGTATACATTTAGCAGATGTGCACAAGATAGTCTCGTTGTAGTCATAGGCTATATAATTAAGGTCACTGACGCAAATGCTATTGGGTCAACATCGCCAGCCCCCAAAAAGTCTTTATGTAGCTAATTGACATACTGAATCAATGTTCCCACGGCCACGGTCTTTAACCTTGTAATATCAGGAAGTTAATTAATAATGACACAAATCAAATGTTGTATTTGTGACCTTTGAGCACAAAACCAGTCTTAAGTAGCACGGGTATATTTGTAGCAATAGCCAAAAATATAGATTTTTCTTTTATGCCAAAAATCATTAGGATATTAAGTAAAGATCATGTTCCATGAAGATATTTTGTAAATTTCCTACTGTAAATATATCAAAACTTAATTTTTGATTAGTAATAAAGAACTTCATTTAGACAACTTTAAAGGCAATTTTCTCAATATTTTGATTTCTTTTTTGCACAGATTCCAGATTTTCAAATAGTTGTATCTCGGCCAAATATTGTCCTATCCTAACAAACCATACATCAATGGAGAGCTTATTTATGTAGGGCCTATAAATCTCAATTTCAAAAAATTGACCCTTATGACTGGTTTTGTGGTCCAGGGTCACATTTTATAAAAATCTATGTAAGTTTGTATCAACACATCAACGTCCCGTTGGCATTTTGAGGCGATGAATCTCCGGTACCGGTACTCTATAGTGAACGCACTGTCAGTCCGGTGTTCCGGTGTTCCGGTGCGCGCGGGGCGCGGGGCGGGAGGAGGGAGGAGGAGGAGGGCGTCGCGCGCCTCGGCGGCTCCGGTTTAGATCACATCACTTCGGAGTTTCTCTCACGCGTTTCTCTTCATCATGGCGCGATGCGCTCCTGACACCGGTTCCGTTCCGTCCCCGTGATGCGCGTGATGATGATGATGGTGACGGATGAAAGATGGAGAAACTATCCGCGAGCATTAACGGACTCTCGTGGAGCTCCGTGTCGCTGCCGCTGGACGTGATCGTGAGCAAATTCCGCTTACCGACACTCGTGCGGCTGAGCCACGGTAAGAAACCATCAGAGAGATACTGAACAACCGAGGCGCGACAAAACTATATCGAGCTCATTCTGATCCGCAGAGATGCGAGAGAGTTTGTTTGACGCTGTTTCGCCGCGTCGCGTCAAAACCTCTTCAGCTTCTTGTCGAGTCAAAGTTAACGGAATAAGAAACATCACACTTCACTGGTATATTAATGAACTTTAGAATCTGATTATGCAAATGAAGTCTGGAAATACTCAGCATAGTTTAACAAACGCTGATAAAATCACAGGTTTATCGCATAAAATGATTGAAACTTTAACGAAACGCTGTGTAAATGTTTGTAACACAGACTCCTCAGTGAAGTGTGTAGTTGATTTGTCTTTTGGCTAAAGGTGACAGAGTGTGTGTTGTGTGTTAAAGAGCTGCAGCTCTTTTCATATGTTAATGTTGTAATGTGCTGTAGTGTGTGTTGAATACTAAACAACCTCCTGCGAGAGAAACTCCAACATTTACTCAACAATCACAACTGAAGAAGACAGAATTAAACTCACATCAATGTTGACACATTCCTGTATGTGTGAAAGTTTAACTTTCTATCGTGGGAAAAAGCTGCTGAATTGGACTGAATTGGAAAATTTGTTTGTTTGCTTCAGTTAGACTCCATATTTTCTGTTAAGAGTGTTAAAAGAAATAGTTTGCCCCCATAAATGCATATTCTGTTATCATTACTTGCACTTAAGAATGTCTGTTTTGGGTAAATTAACTCTTTAAACATAAAATAGTTTCAGTAGCTCATAAAGATGATTGAATGATATGGGGAAAATTAAGAGGAATTACCAGTAGATTTGGTTATTTTTATAAAATATTATGAAAATGGCTTTTTTTTTAACAGTCTGTAACTTATTTTTAATAAAGAAGCTAGAAGACAATTAAGTGACAAGACTTCTGCATTGTGTTAAGTTAAACATGAATCTGATTAAGGATGTAATGGATTATTGCTTGTATAATGCGCATATACTGTATATTTATAATGCCTGGTCACCCAAAGAATGATAACGATAATTATAACTATTAGTATTCACACCAACAAACAATAACATTCTCTTTATTCTAAGTGATGTCATAATGTCATCTGTCACTTTAAAATTCTCCATCTCTTTATGGATTCTGATTGGCTGACAATGATTTTATTGTTCATCAGTTGGGAAAAAATACTCTAAAAGTGATTCAAATGATATTGTTCCTTTTTGTTGTTAATGCTGCAATTGTGGCATGGACTTCACTTTTCTCGTAAGGTGCTGTAATTTTCTCGGCAAAAGTTTGACATCGAAAACCAGTCATTTCAATAGGAATCATTGCGATCAGGAGTTTTGCAGAGCACATGAGTTTTGCTCATGTTCAAACTGATCACGCAAATTCATTGCGTTCATCAACACAAAGCTGCTTGGTTTGAAAGTGACTTTTGTGTGAGCTTTGCTTTATAAATCTACAAGGGACCTTTTTTGCCTGGAAAAACTTGCCCAAATGTTCTACGTTTATAGAATTTGAACGATTATTAAAACTTAAGATTATAGTTATCGTCCTTGGTGTGAATGGGCCTTCAAAGTGCAATAAATACACAATCAAATCTGTTGTCACTCTACCATATTTATACACCATGACTGCAGATTTGATAATAAATGTACATTCTTAAAAATAAAGGTTATTTATTGACATCGATGGTTCCATGAAGAACCTTTAACATCCATGGAACCTTAACTATTTATTTAAAAGACTCTTTATAGTGGAAAAGGCTTCTTTAGATGACTAAAATGTTCTTCACATTGAGAAAGAAATGGTTCTTTTAAGAACTGTTTACTGAATGGTTCTTTTATTTTTAAGAGTGTATGGTTTATGAATATCTCTCTTGTTCCTTTTGGCTGTAATGTTGATTTTGAACCATCAGATCATCTCTGCTTGATTAGACACTGCTGTGATGGGTTTGTATGTAGGAGCTTCTCACTGTATCAGCACAGACAGCAGTAATTATACACAACAGACAATCTGCAGAGAACGTGTCTGCGTGCTGGACTTGTTCCCTGTGTAAAGCATCTGTTTGGAGACTCGTCTCGATGAGGGATTCGTTTAATACCAGATCAATACAGTTCACCTCCCTCCCTCTCTCTCTCTCTCTATCCATTCATCCATTCTTCAGCAGAGAGATCAGTCTGATGTTTGAGGTGATGCTGTTTGTGTCTGATTGCTGACCTCAGTTCCCTCCCATAAGCCCCATGTGCGGAAGTTCAAAGAACTCATTTGATGTTTGTGGTTGAGCTCTGATGTGTGTGTGTGAGAGAGAGACTGACTGTCTCTTTGGCTGTGTGTGTGTGTGTGTGTTTTAAAGTGACAAATTATGTCAGTTTCAAGGTCAGATACATCCTGATTTGAAGTTTTGCAGCTTTTGGGTTTTCCAGTGGCTGATATCTAGAGAACAAGTTATGTGTGTAAAAAATCATGCCAAATTCTAGTCAAATCTATTTGTATAGCACTTTTCACAATACACATGGTTTTTTATTGTTTTACAGAAAATCATGATGTTAATGTTTATATCATCTTAATATCTTCATGCCTTATTGCAGATTAGGGCTGTGTGATTAGATTTTGTTTACATTTTGCCATTATACAAACAAGCAGCTGAGATGCGCTGTATATTTTATTTATATATATGCATTTAAAGTCAGACATGCTTAGATATCTAAGTTTATATAAAGAGCTGGGCGATAATACATTTTGCAATGAGATAATAAAATCAGGTTTTTGAGATTTGTTATATAGTACATATAGCTTTACGTGTACTTTATGTAATAAAGTTGGATATAAGATATCCAACTTTATACATTGAGCTGTGCAATAATAGTTTACATTTTTGTGATGATATGCACAACAACAAAGCTGAGATTTGCTATATATACCGGTACTATATATGGCTTTATGTGAGTGTACTGTATAGGTAAAGTAGGATGTACTGTATATCCAACTTTTAATATATCATTGACCAATATTATAGTTTACATTTTCTACGATGTAACAATCAAGATTTGCTATATATGTATGAATTTTTATATATGTACACATACTGCTTAATGTGAATGCACTGTATGTATCTTTTAGGTTAAATATAGTTATTGTAGTTTTATAATTTGTTATTAATTATAAATTCATTAACTATTTCAAATTATTGTAGCGTCAGACAAGCATTACAAATGCTGAGCATGTCAAAAAAAGCCAAGTGTCAGCCAAAATAAATGTTTTGTGCTGAACCTGTAAATGATGAATTGTCATGCTTATCAGTTGTGTGTTTTTGTGTGTGTGCAGGTGAGAATGTGGAGGGTCTGTCAGAGGAGGATGTGATTTTGCTTCACTCCTGCAGACAGTGGACCACCGTCACTGCCCACAGCCTGGAGGAGGGTCATTACGTGATCGGACCCAAAATAGACATCCCACTACAGTATCAAGGTACCATACAGGGTCATTATCCTTATCAAAAACTAAATCCTTAAAAAACATTTTCATTCAAATAAACATTAAAATGTACTAAAAAATAAACTTATTTTCAGCTAGTTGTCACGGCAACATTTCTCATTTTTCGTTTTTTTTAAGTATTAAAATAACTAAAACTTTAGTTAAACCAAGAAATTTAGACATATTTAAAATAATAAATAAATAAATATGACAAAAACAGATGACAAAATTACTAAAACTTTTACTAAAACTATAAAATATAAATATACTGTAAATATAAAATAAAATCTAATTCAAAATAGGGGTACTGACATTCAAGTAATAATTTTAATTCATTAGTGGTGTTTGATGAGTCACTTTTTCTAGCGTTCTTTCTTTAGTTTTAGTTTGTTCTACATACATGAATGATATTGCCAATTATTTTGCAGTTGACTAGAGGTGTGTTATTACATTTAAACATAACTTATTTAATCCTGGTGGATGATAAAATAGTCAAAAGTGTCTTATCTAGAGGCCAGAATATTATAGAGACTTTGGTGACATTGGATGCAACATCCTTGCATAATGTTGAAAATGTTCACACAGGCATGTTTGTACATTTTCTTCCACAACCAGTTTGTAAAAGTAAAGTTTTAAGAAAATAACCAATGAAACTGACCCAAACAAAACTGATTTCTCATTGAGAGCATACAAGCTGCTAAAAAAACGCTTATAGAGTCGAGAGAAAGAGCGAGAGACAGAGAGAGGGAGATGATTAGTTAACAGTATATTGATTGTTGTATTCAAGCACTTAACTTCACACATGTTCACTTAGATGTTTTCTCCATTACACACACACACACACACACACACTCACACATACAGTCAGTCTCAATTCAATTCACTGTTTTATTGCAGTGAGTGTTTTCATACAATATGTGAAAAGCATTCAACAAATGAACGCGCCCATGAAAATGAATGCTGAAGATTGTGCATTTCTTGTGGAGAATAAAGCCAAAGATGTCAAAGTGATAGGAAGTACTGTAGTAATGAAGATGTTTTGTTTTTAAATATTAATACATTTATACAAAAAGTGTTTCATATATATAAATAAATATATATATATATATATATATATATATATATATATATATATATAAAGTGTTTCATATATATATATATATATATATATATATATATATATATATATATATATAAAGTGTTTCATATATATATATATATATGTATATATATATATATATATATATATATATATATATATATATATATATATAAAACACACACACAAAATTACTAAAACTTTTACTAAAACTCAAATGAAAAAGAAAATATAAAAATAAAATCTAATTCAAAATAAGGGTACTGACATTCAAGTAATAATTTTAATTCATTAGTGGTGTTTGCTGAGTCACTTTTTGTAGCATTCTTTAGTTTTAGTTTGTTCTACGTACATGAATGATACTGCCAATTATTTTGCAGTTGACTAGAGGTGTGTTGTTACATTTAAACATAATATTTTGATTACAACACACAACTTCTTATGAATGGCTGTCAATAGAGAAGGATGCTTTTAGCTCAAAGAATGGTGTTGTTCGGTTTGCGCTTTCATTCATAAAGCTAAACTCATCATTACCTCATCCTGACGTCATTCTCATGGGAGGCGCGGAGAAGCCCGTTTTTCCGAGTTTCCGGAATCGCAGACATTACTGCGCTGGACTTCCTCTCTTGGGATGGCCGTTACCTAATATACCCGCCACCGCACCATTAGGTCAGGTGACCAATGAGATCATCTGCTGGGGTTTCCGGAGGCAGTAAGATGCTGAGAGGGATGGATGAGGTCATTTGTGTCTCCGCGGCCGGGTCTAACGTCTCTCAGATATAGTGCTAATAAGGAAGATGGAATTACAGAAGAATGATTTTTAGACAGCTGAGAGATGCAGAAGATGAGACCATGTTGATATTTTAGATTTGCTCGTGATCTTAATGATGTGGAAGAGGGTTGTTATTGATGACTCCTAAAATAGAAGATCTGCATAATATAAGCACATTATATTTGTGTGTGTGTGTTTCTGACTGAGCTACTGTAGGGTTCTGGGAATAATAAACTCATTCATTTTCTCCATAGAGAAATTAATTTTTTTTAATGATAACACATAAACCTATAACAATAAACATATTGTGTTTACACTCTATGGAAAAATAGAAGAAAAATACTTTGAAAACCAAAGCAGCTGAAAAAGTTGCTGGAACAACATTCAGAAACAACAGTTGTGTCTGTGTATTTCTGTCTTAGATATACGTTTTGGGACAAACTTGCTGCAGAGTGCCTTCTTAAAAAAAAATGTGAAAGAAACAGTTCTGGGTTGATCCTCAGAAGCAAAAATGGTTTCTAAAACACTAAAAGTTCTTGATTTACTTCTAAAAATACTATGTTTTAGGTGTTGGGTTAGGATAAGTCTAATACTGTAGGACCAATTTGACCAATCAGAACTCACTACTATGAGGCTAGACTGATGTGAGTGGTTGCCAGGGTGTTGCTAAGGTGTTTAAGGTGTTCCTATTTCATGTTGCTATGCAGGTACTAGAGTGTTTTGAGTATTTTATTTATCTGTTGCCATACAGTTGCTATGGTGTTGCTATGCAGTTAGCAGAGATAGGTAGTAAGTGATTACATATAATCTGGATTACGTAATCAGATTTCATAAATGAGATACTTGAAATCAGATTAAATTACAATTTAAAATACTCGTGATCAGACTACTTTTTTATAGATTACATGAAACATTATTTACACAATAGCAATAATTTATAAATAATTTATTGATTCTCCCTAATTTCTCTTTTTCACCTTTTTAAATTTTCCTTTCTGAAATAGCCTACCGCTTATATACACTCAGAAAATTTTCCAGTTTTGTGGATATTCACACAGAGATCAGTCACTAGTCAAGTGGCTATACAGCATTTCACCATTTCAAACACATTAAAATGCACAAATTCACCAACGTTTTTGTCATCTGATCCTCTTTCACCTAATATATTTTTATTTGAAGTACCCCTGAGATTTTAAAATAAATATTTTAATAATGAAGTATCACATTTGCATGTTCATTGGTTCTCTGACTTTGGTTAATGGTCACATGACATCCAGGTTAACAAATAAAATATTTCATTTTTTTCAGTAAGTGTTTTATTTTATTCATTTTTAAATTATTTGATTTAATTTAATATTTTTATGATTTAATTAATTATTAGTTTTTTATTAAACTCATAAACCCCCTGCAGTTCCTTCACAAACCCAGTTTGGGAAACCTTGACGTAAAGTTTAATGCAATTCATGTTGTTGATAACAACAACTGGAGTATATTTTCTTACTCTTAGTATTTTTATATAAATATGGCACAAGATTATCCTATTTAAATCAATGTGATAAACGAGTTAGGTCAAAAGTAATCTAAAAGAATCATTCATGTTCGTAGCACAAACGCTGTAGTTTAATACACAGGAAGTCTATGGAAAGTCTCTGTTTAGATTGCTGGGTAAATGTGTGTGCTAATGAAATGTGATTGACGTGTTTAAATTCATGCTTGCTGTGATTGGCTGAAGATACGTCAACTGATATTTACAATGAAGAGATTTTGTACAACTGCACAGACAAAAGTGAAACTCCAGAAAAGAAAGAAACCCGTTCAGCTCTGAGTGTCGTATAGAACTGCAGAAAGAAACAAAAGCTGTTGCTGGGAGACAGAAAGACAAAGAGAGATACGCTCTCTCACGCTTTATCTGTGTGTGTGAAAATGACCTATAAGATCACACTTATGCTTAAATGAGGACATACCTTAAACTTCTGTTGCTTTTTATACAAGGCTATTTCTCTACAGACTAAACTTTATACCCTAAAAAAAAAATTTGGCATTTTTTATATACCTTTCAGGATGTCACTAATGGGACACTTTTAGCTCACTTTTGGGGAAACACTTTCTTTGTTTCATTCTTTCACTCTGTTTTTCTCTGTCCTCAGGGAAGTTTAAGTTGTTGGATCAGGATCGGGATGTTCGCGAGCCGGTTCAGTACTTTGGAAGTGTGGAGGAAATCGCAGGAATCTTTCCTGATCGCGTGTTTGTCATGGAACCCATCACATTTAGCATTAAGGTAAAAACAGCATCAAAACTCTTCACGTGAATCTACCGGTACACGCTAAAAACTGCTGAGTTAAAAACCCAATTTGGGTTATTTTGGCAACCCAGCGCTGGGTCAAAAAGGGACGAACCCAGCGCTGGGTTGTTTTGGGTTGTTATGTTTGACCCAGCATGCTGGGTTGCTTTTTTATGGTTTAAAATTACTACATTGCTAGGCTAAAATGAACCCAAATCGAGCTAGGTATTAAACCTACAAATCTTGTTCATTTTAAAATCACTTTTACACACAGAGAATGACAATCAAAAGGTAAATATTTATTAAAAACAACAACAAGAGAACACAGTCAAAAGTAACGTGCATGTAATAAGAAATGCACAAAAGTATGGCATTAACAGCTACAGAGTTTATAAATGAAGCATTGAACATTTGTTGAATATAACTTTTAAGATCAAATTAGACTTTTTTGGTAAATTTTATATATTGTATAAAAATATATAAAAACACTATTATGCAATAATTGTACAATTAGTTAATTAATTTCTTTACAAACTATTCTGGCATGACAGTACACAAATAAACCACAACATTAACACTGATATTATAACATTTAACAGAAGCATATGTGTGTGAAAGAATGTGAGCATGTCTATGAATGACAGAGTGTAAACTCCATTTCTACTAAACAACACAGAACAAGCATTTAACATTTTGTTTTTACAAATTATACACTTACAGTTTGTTTCATAGTCCATGAATATTGATCATGCATCACTGCCAATTTTCATGATCTCTTTAGCATAATTGATGTAGTCATGAAGAAGCCCCACCAGCACAGCAAAGGCATGTGACATCTTTTACATCATCCAGGGCAGCGTCCTCCTTTAAAACCACTGTTGCATCAGTTTGGGGGAGAGGTCATTTTCCTCTTTGACCAGCATTCATCCCAGTCACCGCCTGTTCTTCATCAGTGGCCTAAAAAGAGAAAAACATTTGAAAAAAAGAAAACATTTAATTAAACTCTATCCATTTTCAGATAGAGGTGCATCCACATCAGTAAGGATAGGTAAATAGTCTATTTTATAATTTCAACCACTTTGTGTGGTTGTTTAATGTCTCGGTCTACCACAGCGCTCTAGAATGCTATAATGGCAGCACTAGTGTAAGGGCTTGTAATATTGTTTAAATAAATATTGCTTTCAGAAAGCTACTCCTTAACTGAAACATTAAAACAGACATGACATTCACATACCTTACAAATTTTCATGTACGTGGAGGGCTGCTCTTTAAAGGGTTAGTTCACCAAAAAATGTTTGTTCCAAACCCATACAAACTCTGCTAATTTTTGGAACACAAATAAATATATTTAATATTCTCTTAATTTTTGTCCTCCATTGCAAGTCTGGGAGACCAATATTTTCTTCTGAACAGACATGTTCGCTATGATCTAATTTAAGATTTATTCATATATAAATATTAGAATGGATTACTTCTACAACTCTGTATTTTTGAAGCTTGAAAATACTGATTATCTAGACTCTCAATGGATTACCAAGAAATTATGAGAGAAAATTAAAAATATCTTCATTTGTGTTCTAAAGAGACAAAAGTCTTATAGGTTTGGAATGACATGAGGGCAGGTAAATTATTTTTTGTGTGAACTATTCCTTTAAGAAAGGAAGACCAAGAATGATGACTCTCCAAATCAGACAACTCAAAAGTTGGTTTGAGTTCTGCAATGAAAATAAAAAAACAAACACAGACATCAATGGTTTACATAAAATATGAACACGTAATCATACTGTTGTTGCATGAAAATGTGAAGTAAACAGGCAGGACACAACAGAAACATTTATTTTCTAAAAAAAAAAATAACTCATCAATCTCAAAAGAATGAAGTTCTCCTATGTCTCAGGCTTTCAACATCTACAAAAACAAACATTCTTTTACTCTTAGTAAAAAAAATAACATGATGGAATTATGAACTTTACTTGCCTTAAACCCTTGCCTTTCCCTCTCTTCTGAAGAAGCGGAGAAAATCACCTCCTACTCACACACACAGGCTGCTGTGTCGTTAACTCCTGGCACGGGCATGAAGACACAAGCAAATCTTTGACACAAGCTCAACAAGTCTGAAATATTACATGCAAAACATTACTTTTAACAATTATCACTTCATCAGCCTCAAAATAACTATGCTAGTCTTTATTACATAACGCCGTTTCCTTTAGGAAACTACATTCAGTTTAACCACGAAAAATAAGATAACGAATTAACATGTAAATGTGTTAATAACCGTCTATTAACACCTCAAAAAGTGCAAATATTGTAAAATATTATGTAAATATGACATAAGACACTCACGAGCGTTATATTAAAAGTATCTCTTCCGTTCAGTAAAAGAGGCCGTTAAGACTATTTCTGAGGGGAAAACCGTGTCCACGTATTTTTCAATATAAGCTCTTTTCGGACTACTTCCGCCTTCCATGAAATCTCAAAATACTCCCGGGCACAAACAATGAATGATGACTTTACATTTTTAAACTTTACTTACCATAAACGTATTTCACTCGCTTCCATCTGAAGACGCTGAGAAAATGGCAGCTTCTCGCACTGGTGTCGTCCGATGTTAACGTGACGTGCGTGCTCTCTTTCACGTCCGCGTTCCCAACCCAGCACTGCTGGGTTATGATCAAGATCAATTTTCAACCCAAAATTGGGTTAAAACAACCCAACGTCCTTACCCAGCGGTCTCAACCCAGCATTTGGGTGGAAAAAATAACCCAGTGTTTTTTAGAGTGTAGTAGTGTTATCGTTAACTAAAACTATTAAAAAAAAACATGTCAACTGAAATAAATATGAACTGAAATTAAATGAAATACTGTATAAAAAATAAACTTACTTCAGTTCATTGACAAGGCAACATTTCTAATTTCCGTTTAGTTGAAGTACTAAAATTGCTAAAACTAAAACTGAAAAATTGACATTAAAAACGTATTACTAACAACAAACTAAAACTAAAATAAAAACAGAAAATATAAAAATAAAAACTAATTCTAAATATTAATGAAGTATTAAAATATAAATATGACTAGCTTTACAAGTTATTTAGTACAATCTCCAACAAAAAGTGAATCATCATGACAAAATACTTTTTTATGTCACACTGTATTATGCACACAGCTTTAAAATCGATTTTTCATTGTAAAGTCTAATTCATTGCATGATTCAGATTGTTTAAAGAGTTTCATGTAAATGAATCAGGTCAAAAGAAATGATTCACTGATTCATTCAAACCCCCTCAGTGTTTTTGAGTCATGATTTGAGTGTGATTAAATGATAAATTAATCTGGTAGTTCCATATTTGAATTATTATTGTCCCCTTAATTGGCTTCAATTTAGTTAGCAGATTTTGTTAGTAGATTCTGTGTAAAGGCTGTTCACACCAAGGACAATAGGGGCTTTCGCACTGGATGAACCTTTTCATAGTTCCTAGGACTATTGGGGGAAATACCCACTTTTTTGCCTGTTCACACCACAGGAACTAGGAACGGTTTTAGTTCTAGGAACTCCTACTTCAAAGTAGGGTCTAAAGGTGCTTTCACACCGCAACCAACAATTCTCTAGGAACAACCCTGCTGGCTAGTTCCTAGAACTACGTTGTGCGAAAACCCCTATTAACGATATGTGATAATAGTGAAGTCCACATGACAACTAAAATGATAATAGCACAGATGAACGATATTGTTGGAATCACTTTCAGAACGATTTTTTTCCGGCTGATGAATGATAAAAACATTGACAGCCAATCAGAATCCATCCTGCTTTAACAAGCTTGAGAATTTAAAGGTCCACTGAAGTGCTTTGAAACACGCAGTGTTATTCTATGTGTTGATGTCATTTCAACTGAAACAGGAAGACAGGACGGGACATATTAAGCAGCCCCAATAGCGTTTTGTTTATTTCACAGCTTGGACCAGGCTTGATTATAGTTCAACTGGTGTAAATTACGAGTAGCTTGAACCTTGAACGCTGAGGCTCGGTAAAGCCGCATTTGACAGCGGATAAAAGCCACAATCTGATCCATATCACTAAAATATAGCATTCTGTGTAGAACTCAAATGGGTCCGATATGTTTTGAGGTCTTTGTCGACTTGTGCATATGATTCGCTCCATGTTATCACGTCTCTGGACCGGAGCAGAGTGTGTGCGCTGCAGCAGTTCATGTGAAACAGCGTGAAACCAGACTTCTTTTGCCCCAATGGAAAGCATATTTACAGTCTGAATCATTCCCTATCCCCTATATAGTGCCCTACATGCCATTTACTGTACATAAATGACTAATTCTGTGAACTAGTGACCGATTTCCGCTGCAGCTTCAGCGTCTATGTATAGTGTAGAGGCGGGACTTTTCAGATTCTAGAGAGAATTTGATTGGACAGAAAGTTTAATGAGAAGCTGAAATACGAATTGACGTCAAAAAAATCGTTGATCCATTTTGGCAGAATCGATGATCTGCAAGCTTTGAATGCTTATATCTTCTAAATGCGAATTTTGTCACTGTTTTGGAGCACACTGGGTTATAGATAACCTTAAGACTAACATATTGATACTAACACCCAAAAAACTTTCATTTTGATTTCACGGGGACTTTAAAGCATCAGAACTGCAGCGCGCACCTTTAATAAACAGAGCGTTAGTTGATGTGGATGCTAATATAGTTAATGTTCTTGGTGTGACCAGGCCTTAACTAACTAATTTTAGGCTTGATTATAGTTCAACTGGTGTAAATTACGAGTAGCTTGAACCTTGACAAAGAAGGTTCGTTCTGGTCTGTAACCTTATGACATAATGTGTTTTTCGTTAAATGCTAATATATCTGTCTCTCTCTTTCTCTCTGTAGGTGGTTTCTGGGGAGTTTACGGAGGACAGTGAGTTGTATAATTTCTCTCTGCAGGCAGGAGATGAATTAACCCTCATGGGCCAGGCAGAACTGCTCTGCGTCCAATCGACTCGCGAGAAATCCCGCCTGACTGCGCTGCTACGCCGACTGGGCAAAGCAGGCGGAGCTCTTGGACGTCCCGCCCACACAAAGATGCCTTGTTTGATATGCATGAACCATCGGACCAACGAGAGCGTCAGTCTGCCGTTCCAGTGCCGCGGGCGGTTCTGCACGCGTTCGCCGCAGGAGCTGCAGATGCAGGGAGGCGAACACACCGTGCGCAGCATCATTGAACGCGTGCGGTTACCTGTTAACGTTTCCGTGCCGTCGCGACCTCCTCGCAACCCGTACGACCTGCACGCGATCCGCGAGGGCCATCGATATAAACTCCTCAGCATCATCAGCAAAACAGTCGTTCTCTGCTGCATACTTCGCAAAGAGGAACTCACGCCGTCTCACTTCCTATTATTAACGGACATGCCGCGCTTCACTTTGCCAGAGGGTTTATTGCGCGCGGAGGCTTCCTACCAGCAGGTGGTGCTACAATGTGCTCTGCGTTGCCAGGAGAGCTTCGATCCGGACGATTACTCGCGCGCAGTCCGTGAGGTCAAGACCGATTTCTCAGAGGAGTGTCTTAGTCCGCGGCGAATTCGAGTGTGCGTTCAGGGCTACGGACGCGATGAGCTCGGGACGTCCCTGCAGAGACTGTCTCTGTGTGTGTATGGAGGCGGAGCCGTCACGCACACGATCTCGCACGGCTGCAGAGACTCGCTGGTCGACTCACACACGCTGCCCTCTAGTGACGGAGAGGATCGAGAATACGTTACACCCGATTGGTCGACGGAGACACAGGAGATTCCGTACGAGGAGCTCTGGACCAATCAGAGTTCTGGAAGTTTCGGGGTGACATCTGAGAGTGCAGTGAAGGCAGAGCATAACCTCATATCCTTCCACTCCACTACTACGTCATTGGATGGAACGCTGGGCTCCACCCACATCGCCATGGTGCAGATGGAAGCAGGAAGAGTGTCGAGAGTATCAACTCCACCTCCTGTCCCACCCAAATCTGAAGCTGTAAGCATTTTACACAGATTTTACATTAAAATTCAAAGTTGCCTCATATTACTTTTTTTTTTTAATTAAAACTTTTTAAAAACATACGCTGGCCAAATTTTAATAACAATGCCACTTCAAAAAAAAAATCTTAATGGTTCTAAAATAGGCTTAATTTTCTGTAAGTATATATATATATATATATATATATATATATATATATATATATATATATATATATATTATTTTTTGGTTACTATTGATCTGGGCGTGAAATATTCTGAACATCTCCAGTTTTGTGAGATTCACTCTTTTAGATAGTTTCCTAGCATTATTGGGTATTTGACCCTGAGCTCAGCTGTACTGTAGTTCAGTAACCCTCTTTATTCTCATGAGATTCACTTGTCTTCCTCAGTTCTTTTGCCACGGCCCCACACACAAACACACACACACATTCATATGTGCTTTATGGGCCATACAGTATCACGCAGCACTGCTGCCCTAGACTAAAGACTAAATCATTGATACTGTTGCTTTTAAAGGCTGAATAATGAGCATACGTTTACTGGAATAGAGCATATACACGGCACACACACTCACAGAAACATAATCACACATCATCTCAGCCAGTGTTTTTTCAGGTTTGTTTTGAGTCATTCATTTATAATGTACACTGCAAAAACACACAGTGACAGTGTTTCAGGTGTTACAGGTCAGGAGGAATTTTAGTGTATCATTAACTGATATAATATTAATATGAGGAGCTACCTGAATGTTTAATACTAATAATACAAGCAGTAAAACAGTTTTTAGTGTAGCAACCTTTTCTATTAAAATTGCTTACATGTTTTACAGTGTAAAACAAACAGCATACAAACACAGAGAAACAAACATCTTGTCTCATCAGGATGTAGAGCTGGAATTAAAGTCTTTTTGACGCTGTTGACTGGAATTACAGCCTTTCTCTTTTACCCTCTTCTTCTCTCTCTCTCCCACACACAGAGGGTTCAGGCCTGGCCTGTAATTTAGCTTCCCAAACACACACACACACACACACACGGTCCCTGGTGTATTTGTGGAGGAAGTGAACTGTATCCCAGAATCCCAGAGTTGTTCCTCCCAGCAGAGGAAATTTAGACAGCGATAACATATATTAAAGAAGTTTATCATTGTGATGATCATTGAGACAATATTTCCATATTAACTGTAATTAGGAAATAAGCACTTGTAAGCACTGGTTTACGGCAGAATATTTTTAAGTCATAAAAAGAGTTTCAGTTCGTGATTTTTTTTTTTTGAGTTATTAAAAAAGATGCACATACTGTATATCGATCTCTGAATGAAAGTTTTGTGGATATCAGAATTAAATCTATTTAAATATTAAAATATATATAAATAATATTAAATTCATTAAACACAATTCCATAAAACAGACAATTTACTGACTTATAACAGCTGTTTTTGTCTGTTCAGTGTTTACACATCTGCCACAATAATGTATTTGAGTTATCGTCATATCTTTTATTATATGCAATAATTTGTGATTAATTTGATTAATTAATCACCAGCATAATTATTTCAACTGACAGCCGGAGATGAATTAATACCTGATATTAGATCTGTTATTGATCTTAATTTGAATTTTTATAGTATTGTATTCTGTCAACGTAAGATTTTTGCCACTGTTTAAACGTTCATCACAAGATTCTGTTTCTCAACAGACTAACAATGTTCTATATTTAGTTTTCAATATTTAGTACTTAATAATGATTGTTCAGTATTAAGTGTTCTATTTCCATATTTTGTGTTTAATATTAATAGTTCAATTTTCTGTATTTATTTTTCAATTTTGTGTGTTGAGAAAATGGTGTTTAACTTTCTCCTGGACAGAAAATGACATTTACTTAAAAACCAGGTCTTGAGTTTTGAGGAAGACAATAACAATGTTCTTTCTTGTTCTTTTGCATTTCTTCTCTCTGTCTAGGTGAAAGAGGAGTGTCGTTTCTTAAACGCTCCACCTGTTCCGCCCCGCTGTGCTAAAGCCCCCGCCCCTAGCCCTCCAGTCCCCACCCGCTTGCCTAAGACTCCGCCCACACAGACACTCAACCCAAACCTCTCATTTTATTCCTCTGGACTCCAAGAGAGGTAAAAATTACTATTGGAGGGATTTAAATAGAGCCGTTTTAAGTGCTTATTGGTTGGAACCAAGTAGGAATGGGAATCAAGAGTAATTTAATTAATCCATTAATAAATTTTTAGTGCTTTTGAGGAAATATTCCTCCTTGGAAGCACTGATAATTGAACTAAAACAAATACTACAAAACAAAATGCAGTGGTGGCCAAAATTATTAGAACACTAGTTCTAGCTAAAAAATGGTTTTAAGTCAGTTATTTCTATCTTTTGCTGTAGTGTGTCAGTAGGAAATATCAGTTTACATTTACAAACATTCATTTTGCCATTAATTGTAATAATCCAGTGAGATTTTGGTTTAAATAATAGCACTAACACAAAATAATAGTCTCAAAAGTTTTAGATTTATTTCCTATTGATAACAATCATAATAATAATATAGATAATATACAGTAGATATACAGGGTTTCAGGGCTTCTTTAAACCTAATTACAACAGCAATCTTCTGTGAGCCATGTGCTTGAAGATGTTTATGACTTCACTGTAATCCACTGGGATGTCCTTCTCTACACATAAAGTTCAATAAAAATAAAAAAATAAACGTTTTTTTTTTTTTTTAGCTATTCTGGTGTACGTTTCCCAAAAGCAACCATGGTCGCAAGTTCCGTCGTTACCAATAGAGTTCAGTGGAACTTACAACCATAGTTAGCTAACGATGCTTTTGGGAAACGCACCCGTTTGGTTTTAGAAGCTAATTTGCATTATTTGGTTAACATGTTTACGTATGTCATTGAGAAGAGGGGAAGGTAAAGCAATGAGTATTTTTTTTTTTTATCAGTATTTTTGCCTAACTATTTTGAAATATAATTTAAATAATTATGTCTAACACAATTCCAGTCAAAATAGGAGATTATAAGAAACTATAACACGTATCCGCATACCTGTCAGAAACTTGATACTGTGGAGGACCAGGGATGTTGGTCTTTTTAAAGTCTCTTATTCACTACACTTTTCCTAAAATAAGCCAGCAGTGAAAAAATTAATAAAATACTGTGAAAAGTACCATTGCAGTGAAAAGTTTGAATTGTAAGAAGGCTCTTCCCTCCTAATCCTATATATCTGCATGGTAAAATATAAAGATTTCACAGTGATGTGATTCTGTAATGTTTTTTTTTTTTTAGTTACTACAACATTACTGTAGTAAAACCATGTTTTACTGCGTTTATACATGTGAAGACGACGAGCTAGATTAAAAAATTAGCTATGACTAAGATGGCAAATGCTAGCCTCTGGTCCCACCTGTCTCAGACCTCAAATACATAAAATATCAACCTTTATAGACATAGTGTTTCTTGCGTAAAGAAAACGCTGTACTTATTCAAACAAGATATTTACCATTGCAAGCAAGTATAGGTCTGGGTCCCCCATTAAAAAATCACATTTAAAATACATGTTTTTTTTGGCAGGGTTCCCCTGGTAAATTCGCATTCCAGGGGCTAAATATCACGTTATTGTGGTCGCTTCAACCAGCGGACATGGAAAACATCCCGCGAACTTGGCAACACTGCTGCTGTGGAACAGTTCATTCAGTCCAGATGGAGGGGGTGGAGTTGTGAGGTTTTACTGACAGTTTGAGCGGATACAACAAGATTTTAGTCACAAGCTCTATTTAATACATTTCATTGGCTAAATATTTGTAAAACAGACAGACAGATGTAAAGGGTGATTAATAGCATTGATTTATGGAAGCAAAAAAACAAAACAAAAAAAAAACACCACCAAAAAAGGGCACTTCGGAGTGTAAGGGGAAAAAGGGCATGTGCTCTGCACAGGTTGAGCCCTACCTGTACATGTGTCTGGCACAATGACATGAAGAGACAGAACAAACTGAGACAGACTAAATCCAGAAGAACTGTGGCAACATCTCCAAGATGCTTCAAGAAACCTACCTACAAAGCTACAGTACTGTTAAGTTTTAGGCACTTGTGTCTGAAAATACTAGTGTTCTACTACTTTTGGTCACCACTGTACCTACAGAACAAAAACAATATTTTTGCATTCATTTATAACGAAAAGTTGCAAAAAGTTTCACACTATAGGTCAAAAAAGACAACAAAAAAAGCAAATACGAGATAAAAACCACAGCGCTAGACACTCATATTCACTTTTTATTGTACATTTTCACCTTTCTAGCATGCCTTTTTGCAACTTTTCGGCTGTTTGAATTATTCTAGCTGTATCTTTTTTTGAGTTTTTGGTGATTTCTTCATTATAACACAACTCTCTCTCTCTCTATCAGTTCTGCTCCTCGTAGTGGCAGCAACTCTCCATCGCCAGACTCTTACTCTCTGTATTGTTACCCGTGCACCTGGGCCGACTGTGTGACCTCCGACCCCACAGTGAGCCCTGATCCTGCCCAGCCCGCACAGGCCTGTTGGTCCCACCCACGAGGAGGCGGAGCCTACACCTCCAACATCCTCAATACACCTCTACTCAGTACTGACTCCGCCCAAAAGAACTACTCCACCTGCCCTAGACCGCGGCCGGTGGCGCAAAACCGCTTCGCACCGTTCGGCGCCCTAAACCCCTTCGCCAATCCGGGACACGCCCACGCCTCCTCTGATTGGCTCACCACTGGTAGGAACTCTCCCACTCTGATACCCGACCTCATTAGCTCCACCCCCAAGGAGCCTCAAGCCAATCAGGGAGGTTCAGAAGGCGGCCCTGAGACTCTGCCCAGACCCGTCAAGAGTTCAGAAGAGGACGCGGTTGCCGCAGACCCCGTCTCTGGATCGGTTGCCGTGGCGAAGGGGGCAGAGGGCGGGGCCGGGTCATCTTGGCGACCCCCAGCGGAGCTCTGCTGGCTTTCGGTGGAAGAGGTTTCATCCAGTCTGCGGTTCATCGGCCTTTCGGACGACGTGATTGGTCTGTTCAGCCGAGAGAGGATCGACGGCTCTATTTTCACTCAGCTGACGGAGGAAATCTTGTCGGAAGACTTTAAACTCACCAAACTACAGGTCAAAAAAATCATGCAGTTCATCAAGGGATGGAGACCCAAGATATGAGGGCAGCATCTTTGTGAACTGAAGGAATGTTTTTGTTTGAGAGACACAAGAGTACTTCTGCTCGGACTATTTCAGATGTTTTATAAGTGTGTGTGTGTGTGTGTGTGTGTGTGTGTGTCTGAAATACACCTCTCTAATCGAAGGACTGACAGATTGTGACTAATATATTATGGAGCACTATTTGATGTTTTTGTTATGAATATTTTTATTTCTGGAGTGGGATGGTTCTGTGTGCCTTCAGTGGACAGTCAGAACTTATGGTTGTTCTGCTGTCTTTCAAGGGTTTACTGACTGTGTTTTGACCTCTTTTGTCTGTTTTCTGGTAACCTGACATGTTTGTCAGTTGGATTTGGGGCTTGGATGAATCTCATGAAACAGATCATATTTCACCACAAAAATCAAAACTTAAAAATGAAAGAACGAATCATCAATTTAGAAAATTCTCATTTTAGAATAATTAAGACCAGTAATTACATTAAGATCATCATCATCATTATTATTATTATTATTATTTTGGATTGTGCCTTTATTTCCTTGATAAGCACATTTAAGTCCTAAATATTATTAATGTTTGAATATAAGAAACTCTCATTCTCGTTACTGTAATGTGGAAAAAAGGTTTAAATAATTTTACTCTAAAGAGGATCATTGAGAATAATCAGAATAAACAAAAACAGAAAAACTCAAGTTAAAGTAAAACTTCTGAAAACATTGTTTCGAGAATTTTGATGAAATGTACATGAAAAACTTCTGAGGGGAAAATATATATATATATATATATATATTAAAAAATGTTTTCCTTGACAGGTTTGATGAGATTCACTCACAAAGAGCACAATTTTCTTCTTTCCTTCTGCTCTCAAATGGAGCTCATGTCATGCACACAGGAAGTGAGACTTTTTAAAGACTTAAAAATAAAGAGTTCAGTTTGTGATGTACAGGCTAATAAGAGCAGCAAGAGTTTACAGTGTAAAGAACACGCTGTAATTAGGTGACAGTAATTAAGAGTTTACTAACTACTACAGCCCACGCTGATGGAGGATGTGTGTGAGGTGAGTCAGAGCTGCTGAAATGTGAAGGTTTTAGCCTGATCTCACTGTTTAAAAAATATTTTATCAGCATTTCTGGAACGTTTCTGGAATGCTTATTTAACAGCTTCCCCTTCTGTAGATGCATTTGTACTTTTAATAATATTTAACAGCGGTAGTGTGTTTCATTTTGTACTGTAATTTCATCATGTATGATTTAATTGTATGATTTAATCCTGATGGATCAACTACAGAAAAAAATAAATCAATAGTGCTCAACTGAACGAAGCGTTTTTTTTAATTTTATTTTTTTAGGTAAATCATTTAAAAGAAGCTCTGGTATGTTCGGAATGGAGTACTGTTTTGCTTACTACTGCATACTACATTTAAAAATAGTTATTAGTTATTGTATGGGACTATTTTCGTTGGCGAATCGGACAATATTGTGTCCAAATTAAAGTCAATTAACTTGTTTGTTGAACACAATATCAAATTTGCAATCTTGCTGATATATGGAAGAAATGCACTCTTAACCATATAAGACTGATTAAATATTACAAACAGAAATTTTTTATTTTTGTGGATATTTATATTTATTTTAGTAGCCTTTTTTGCCCTAAGCGCCCATTGTTTTCGACCGTTGGGTAACACCTCTGTTTATCAAAAGTCAGGATAAAAAGCTAACAAAGCTAAAATATAAATATCTCTACAATGGATTAATATGGCCACGTAATTACAGTATATGCCTACCTTAGTGAGCGGTGTGCATTTGTTTCGTCGCTGCGGAGAGAAGACGGTTGTAGTGATGTCAGAAATCCTTCCATTTGAAGTTTTACATTTTGAACGGTACTATACTTTAATGCTTTCTCGCTCTCAACAGAAGCATTTAAATATATATTGAGAATTAAATTTATAGTGAGAATTAAATCCTTTGAGATAATACTGAGGCAATTAAGCGGTTACAAGTTTATTATAGCAGAATCATATGCAAACATACAAACTACTATACTGCATACTGCTATACAAAAATTACAACTAACTGTGCAAAAGTTGGTGTCTCCAGCTCAACCTGAACATAATCAGAGGCACGTTGGTTAGAATAAAAATGTAGCTGCAACATTCAGTAATGTTTCTATAGGGAAGTGATGTTATGTGTTTCTGAATAATGCCAATAAATATGCTACCATTAAATTCTTTTAAAAAAAGAGTTTATCATGTTCTTGAGAGAGAGAGAGCAAACCTCATCTTTACAGTGATTTTACATAGTTACCCTTTCTTTAATCACATAAATAAACTGACAAATTATGTACAGGCCAAGTTAGAAAAGATCTGCTTTGTAACCCTCAAATGATAAAACACAAAATTGAGGATTTGTAAATAATGCACTACTTTAAGTGAGTGAAAGTGACATTGATAAGATCCCAAACGTTGAGGTCAGAAAATTATAACGGTGGTAAATTTTCACTTGTGGAACCTCTTGCTGGAGTCTTTGGCATGGTCGAGGAGCAGCTGGCAGGGAGTGAACTGATTACCATAAGCCTCCTCAAAGTGCTTCATTTTCTGGACAAGTTTGTCAGCTCCGTATGAATCAACAAAACGGAATGGGCCTGAAATGTGTGAAAAAAGTGGATTGTGAAAGTTTACTTTGCAAATCCTTAATTATCCCCAGGCACAATGCGGTGTGCCTCAGGGTTAGGTGCTAGGTCCGCATCAGTTATGATAAATCACTTTAATTACAAGGTGTGTAATGTGTTTGTTATCTCCCAAGCATGGCGGGAATCCAAGTCCAAACACGGCTCCGATGTCTCCCTGCACGGGGTCGGGCAGAATGCCTTCCTGTAGACACAGTATGGCCTCGTTTACGAATCGGGACACGAGTCTGTACTGAATATCCTCATCGGCAGAGCTAAAGAGAGAAATAGGAGAAATATGAACGGGTTTCTTCTGAGGTAAATCAAGCTTTAAGATGCTTGTTAATCATGAAAACCCAACTTACACAGCAGGGGGTGCTGTTAGCTTGAAGCTCTTGATAATATCTTCAGCTCCTGAGTTCACCTTCTTTTCTTTCGACTTTGCTCCGTACACGTAACAACCCTTTCCAGACTTGCGTCCTGAAGTGCACATATTTAGATCCAATAACAATTCAAATGTGACAAGAATAGTTCTAACTTTTTTGTTATAGTGATGATACGGTTTCTGAAATTTAAGGCATTATTCCATGAAAAGTCAAATGCACATTTATATTTGGGTGAACTATCCCTTTCAATTGCCATCAAATGTTCTGTAAGACCGAACTGACAATTTAGAAGACAAAGCTTTATGTGGTTTAACAGATGCACCTTTGAACCCCTTTTGGACCATCATCTTCAAGACCTCAACATTTCCTCCTCCGAATCGCGTTCCAAAAGCCTTGCCAAGATCCTCTGCAACATGAGCCGCCACGTCAATACCGACCTCGTCAGCAAGTGTCGCTGCGCCGACAGGAAACCCGAATCCTGTTGTCAGGGAATCCAGTTTCTTGGGCCCAACTCCTTCCTTTAGCCAAAGTGATGAGACAGGAAGATTAGAGTTGGCTCATATAATAAAAATAGTTTTGAACAAGCAGTCCAAGTTTAAATGAATTGTACCTTTTATAATGTTTTAAAGATTTCTGTATCACATAAATGCTGTTCTTTTGAACGTTCTATTCCTCAAAGAATTCAGAGAAAAGCATCACCGTTTCCACAAAAATATTAAGCAGCAACTGTTTTCAACACTAATAATAATACTAATAAAAAAAGTTTTTTGAGCAGCAAATCAGCATATTAGAATGATTTCTGAAAGACCATGATAAAAAACAGAAAAAACTAATTTGGCTCATATAATAAAAATAGTTTTGAACAAACAGTCCAAGTTTTTCGCAAATACACCTTCTAACCACAAACAAGCATTCAATCTTTAATTGGAGCAAATAAAGATTGTTTCTATCTGCATAAGCTATTCAAACATGTAGGAATTTACCTGCAGTGCTCGAATGGCCTCGGCTAACATATGCGCGAGACAACGAGTGGTGTAAAACTCTGGACCATCCTGATGAAATATACATACAATATAATCACTCACTCATGCACAGAAAAATCCGGAAAATATACAAGCAGAGCGTGTTCATACCCCCACGACGATGATGACCCTTCCCTGCTTAAGCCCAACAGCCACGGCAGACGCTGTTGTGTCTTTGGAGGTTTTATTGGTGGTGATAATTTCCAGCAGTTGCATTTTATCCACCGGAGAGAAATAGTGCATCCCGATCAACTACATAACACACATGAAGTTTAACATAAAGACTTTCACAATCAATCACTCCGTCAGTACAGACTAATATCAATCAAACCCATTTAAAACACACACACACCTTTTCAGGTCTCTTACTGGCTGCTGCGATGTCTTTGATCGGCAGAGCAGATGTGTTGGTGGCAAAGATAAAGTGAAGAGGAATCACCTGCACACAGGACAGGTATGATCAATAGTGTACTGTTTATAACGGGAGGGCTATACTGTATATCGCACTAAGCAAACACACACAAAGTTGAACTTACGGCCTCAACCTCCTTCACCACTTTATGTTTGATGGACAGGTCTTCAAACACGGCTTCAATGACCATGTCAGCGTTCTCAAAGCCACGGTAGTCCAGTTGTCCTGTCAGAAATGACATAATCCTATCTCTCTCGAATGTTGTCAGACTTTTCTTTTTTGTTTTGTCGTTTAGGCTGAAAAGAAAAAAAAAAAGAAAAATATATTTATTAGGTTTAACATAAGTTTAAATATTTAAAAATATTTAATATTTAATATTTAAAATGTGTAATATTTAAAACACCAAAACACATACACACACACATACATACATATATATATATATATATATATATATATATATATATATATATATATATATATATATTTACAATATATTGTATACATACAATATATTGCCAAAAGCATTGGGTCACCCCCTTCTAATGAACAGGTTTGACTACTTTAGTCATTTCCATGAGTACAAATCTCAATGTTTAAGCATATAATGATATTCTAGGGAATTGTGTGCTTCTAATTTTAAAGCAACAGTTTGTACAGTACCCTTTTCTATTCTAACATGACAATGCCTCTGTGTATAAGGCAAAGTTCAAAAAGAAATGATTGATTTAGTCAGTGTGGAAGAACTTGACTGGTCTGCAGAAAGCCAAGTCCTAATCCAAGCTGAACACCTCTGGTGTGACTTTAAATGCAGACCTTGAGCCAAAAACTCATCACCAAACACCAATGACTTGTACATACACTATATGGACAAACGTATTGTAACACCCCCTTCTTTAGAACAGAAAAAGGCACTTCCAAAACTGTGGCAACAAAGATGGAAACATAATGCATGTATTTAAAAATTGTATTTCCATCTCTGTTGTAACAGTTTTGAAAGTGTCTAAAATGACTGTACCCATATGTACAAGTCATTGGTGTTTGGTGATGAGTTTTTGGCTCAAGATCTGCATTTAAAGTCACACCAGAGGTGTTCAGCTTGGATTAGGACTTGGCTTTCTGCAGACCAGTCAAGTTCTTCCAAACTGACTAAACCAATCATTTCTTTTTGAACCTTGCCTTATACACAGAGGCATTGTCATGTTAGAATAGAAAAGGGTCCGGTCCAAACTGTTGCTTTAATATTAGAAGCACACAATTCCCTAGAATATCATTATATGCTTAAACATTAAGATTTGTAACAGAGGAACAGTCTCAATTCATGGGCATCTATGGACAGAAAGATCACATCGCTGACATCTGTTGGCTCTATGCTGTAATTGTTTCTTTCTAATGTCTCGGAGTGCAGCGCCCTCTGCTGTCTCACACTATGACCTGCAGCTGTTGAGACCAGTGGATTTGGAAAACAAACCGCTGCATATTTCATGCATATCATGTTGATGTATATATGTGCATGTGCTACACCAACCCCTTGTACACCAGTTGTTGACCTCTGGCGAGTCCTTCCTCTGTTGTGTCTTTTAAGATGGTGGCAACACCCTTGTCTATCATTACCTGAGCAATACCTGATCCCATAAGCCCCGCCCCCAGGACAGCCAACTTTCTAAAAAAAAAAAGGCAAAAGCACAATCAGTTATTACATTCAGGTCCTAATGACATCATATCACTCTGCCCCTAGCACCAGACTTACTTCACTTCTCTCTCTGGCTGCCCAAAGTGGTTCTTTTTACAGGCCACCTGACCATAATAAAGGCCAATCAGAGCTCTGGACTCTGACGTCATTGCCAGCTTGCCAAAGTTCTAGAAAATAGAGGAGAGGTCAGGCGAGAGTTTTTTTTTTTTTTTTTTTTTTAAATGAAACCATTTATTGGACATTTACGTAAAATATAAAAAGAAATCTAACAAATAAAGTTTACATATGTGAGTTTTTTTTAAATTTTTGTATTAATATCATATTTGATACATCAGGCTTTTAGGGCACATATAGTATGATTGTTCTATGTCCAAATCCTGGCTTAATCTAAACCCTGTCTGTGAAACCGGGCCTCTATCTCCAATAATGTCTTAGTAAGATGAGATTTAAATGCTTATTTTTTTATCAGAGCTCTGTAGTTTCAAACATATAATGCAATGCAATACATTGATTATTGAGAGATTAACAAATAAAAGTTCCTCAAAAGACTGATGATCATAATTGGTACTCACATTTTAACATGATTTTTCTAAAAAATGATGCATGGGTACTCTTTTAAATCTAAGTTGCTTCAGTTCAGTAAGTGTTCATCTTGAAATATTATAACAATATAAAAGTTATCATGTTTGCTTTGTAAAAATCAGCAAAGATTTCACAGTAAAAAGACACATGAACCACGACCTAAAAGGCATGAATTATTTGGGCCTTTAACTTGCTGAAAAAGTATAAATGAACAATCAGATGACAGAAGGCATGTAAAAAATTGCGAACAACAAATTTTTTTTTTTAGCAAAGATTTGATCATGTTTATCATTTAGAGGCCTTAGAAATGTGTGTATCAAACATGATACAGTAGGGTTTATAGGGTTAAACTTGAAGTGAAAGTGAAACTGACGATACCAACCTCAGATTCAGCCAGATATCCAACAGCATTTCCTTTTTCAATGCCTGTCTAAACACACTAAAAACACAAAAAATGTGAGTTCATGAGGGTATGAGTGTAGGTGTGTCTGTTTGTGTGTGTGTTTACCTCTATAATCTTCAGTGGCGCAGGATAAAGCCCTTTACTCTGTTTCATGACTTTATTGTGGACAGTTTTGTAGATCTGTTTCCTGACCGGCGGCAGACCCATTACGAAATCCTGCCCCTCTGGAAAAAGAGATTATAAAACAATGAAAGCCTTTAATAAACAGACAAGTCAACAGTCTGTCTTATCTTGACACTAATGTGTTTGTCTTACTCTGCATGAGGCCTTTCTTCTTTTCCACTGTGATTTTTTTTTACCAGCGAGACCTTTAGCAAAATCAACAGCCACTTCCTCCAGATACTCGATGGTCCTCTCTTCTGCACTCTTCAGTCCTGGACCTTATCGCACAAAAAACATATTAGTTATAGGGGTCCAAATCTTCACCTGTGTAGAATTTTAATCTTTCCTCTAAAGTCCACTTAAAATGCTAGTCAAAATTTCTTGCATCAAAAACTGTTTTTCTGATCATTTTTCTCTTTTTTATTAATGAGGCTGTTGCTACTGAACGTTTTAGACTTTTACATATAAATGTTATGACTGCTATCTTATTTGCATGACAATTTTTTAATGTGCATGCTAAATGAGTAGCAATGCTTTGCCAAGCTGTATTTGGTCTCAATAAATGGTCTGGAGCAGTGCCATTTTAGCATTATTTATATACTATTTTAGTAGTTAGCTTTTATTTTTACATTTTTAACGGTAATTTTAGTTTACTAGTAATTTGTGTTTTTGTCATTTCTATTGTTTCTATTTAGTATTTATATATTTTTTATTTCAAATTTAGTTTTATTTAATTTTGTAAAGGGTGTTTTTGCACTATGAACATTAGATGAGATACCATTTTAAACTTTACTATTATTTTAAAAAAGCAGGAAAACTCCTGGAAAAATCCTGTTGTTCTTAGTTCTTTTTCTTTTTTTTAATTTTACTATTTAGTGTTAATATATTTTTATTTCAATTTTAGTTTTATTTATTTTAATACTTTAACTTAAACTTATTTATTTCAGTTCTAATTTCCATTTATGTTTTTCATCTAATATTTATTATTTTTATTTTATTTTGGAAAGTTTTGGACTATGAACATTAGAGTAAGCTTTATTATTATTTAAAAAAAGCAGGAAAAATCCTGTTTTCCATGAGAACAGCCTCTTTAACATAGTGACATGATTTGCTTGCGATTGAGGGACTAATTATTAATTATTATAATTGATCAAATCACCCAGAGGATCTACCAGCTGATGGACAAGCCCCATTTTTTTGGCTTTGTCTGCCTTTATGTTCCTGCCAGTCAGCATCATATCAAACGCAGCGGGAAGGCCAACCTAAGACACAAAAACATCATTATGAAAAATACTGATGAAAAATTCTGTTTTCTATCATTCAGAGTTAGGAAGCATCTACAAATCCCTGACTGAGCAGTTAGAGAGCATCAGTAAAATCCTCACCATTTTGGGCAGCCTCTGAGTCCCTCCGGCCCCGGGCAGCAGTCCCAGCATCACCTCTGGGGTGCCCAGAATCGTCTTCTTACTCTTAGTGGCAATGCGGTACTGACATGCAATGGCAAACTGAAAGAACAGGAGAAATGAGAACCAAGGGTGAATTTAAAGGGTTTATTGTCTAATATAATATTACATATTGTTTATTGTCTGCATGTATCATATTGCATTGTTCTGTATTATTAAATATGGTAACACTTTAGATTATTGAACACATGGTATTCACTCTTTAAGACTTTTCCCCTTAATAAACTCCTAATTACTGCTTATTGATAGTGTGTAAGGTTGTTGTTGTAGTAGTTATGTTTAGGTATAGGGTAGAGTTAAGGGATCTAGAATACGGTCATACAGAATAAGGCATTAATATGTGCTGTATTAGTACTAATAAACAGCCAGTATGCTAGTAAAATGCATGCTAATAAGCAACTAGTTAATAGTCAGTATGTGTTTCCTAATCGAAACTGTTACCATAAATATAAACATTAAGGAAATATGTGAGACAAAGCAGTGAGTTACAGTTCACTGTAATCCCTTTTTATTATTTATACACATTTTATTTTTATTTCACTATCATTTATATATTATTATAATATTTATTAATATTTTGAATTAGCTTTTATTTTTCCATCTTCAGGTTTAATTTTAATTTTAGTATGTGTGTTTCTTGACTTATCATTTTTCAGGGTTTTGCATTTAACTTTATTTGTATTTCAGCTTTAGTTGTAGTAATTTTAGTACTTTAACTTAAAATTTCAGCTAGTTGAAACATTTCTCATTTTCTTTATAAGTTTAAGTTTATCTAAAATTTTATTATTTAAATTTTTATTTTATTTATGCTTTCAATCAATTACTGAAAAATGTTCATTCTCAGTAGTTGAAAAGGCATCTCAAAATGGATTTAATGGTGAATTAAAAACAAATATAATTACATAATAAAAATGAATAATTAAAAATAACATGATCATGTGCTGACCTCCAGTCCGCCGCCCAGGCAGGAGCCGTTAATGGCAGCCACAATAGGTATGGGAGATTTCTCAATCTGCTCAAACATCTTCTGTCCTGCCTGTGATAGAAATGTCACTTCCTCTGCTGTCTTGCAGGCCTGAAACATACTTAAAGATGGAGATGATGATGAACGTGAGTCTCTATATAAATGGTTTGAACAATCTTTGTGTGTGTGAGAGTGTGGTACTTGATGTCGGCTCCTGCAATGAAGCTTCCAGGTTTACTGGAGATGAGGACGACGCTCTTTACTGCTGAATTCCCCCAAATCTCATTCATCACCTCCACCAGCTCTGCCTGCATGTGCCTGCCAAGAGTATTCACCTACAACACACAAAATTACATATAATATCCATATAATAATATAATTTAAAATTTTTTTTTTTTTAAAGAAGTCTTTTATACTCACCAAGGCTGCATTTAATTGATCAAAAATACAGCAAAAGCAGTAATGTTATGAAAAATTATTACAACTGAAAACTGCAATTCTATGTGAGTATATTTTAAAATATAATTTATTCTAGTGATGCAAATCTGAATTTTCAGTATCACTACTCCAGTCTTCAGTGTCACATGATCCTTCAGAAATCATTCTAATATTCTGATTTGCCGCTCAAGAAACATTTCTTCTTATTATCTTCTTATTATCTTTTGAACACAGTTGTGCTGCTTCATATTTTTGTGGAAACCGTGATACATATTTCAGAAAAAAACAGCATTTATTCGAAATAGAATTTTTTGCAACATTATAAATGTCTTTACTCTCACGTCTGATGCATCCTTGCTGAATAAAAGTATTTATTTTAAATCAATAAACACTGACATTATTGCATCAGAGGAATCAAGGGATGAAGAAGAGAACACACCTTTGAGGTCGGATCATTCATTCGTACCACAGCAACATTATCCTTGACCTCATAATTGACATGAGTGCGAGCTGCAGACAGAGAGACAAAGAAGTGATTAAAAAGAAAACATTAAACATGTCTCTATTCATCTATTCTGTTTTTAATAGTTACCCAGCACAGCTGATGATATGGAGAGACTTCTCTGTCCATGACCTTTGACCCAAAACACAAACAAACACGATCACACACGTCTACAGTTCCATGTGAACCTTTAATGACAAATTCAAACAGTCCTTCATTCACAGAGGTCATTTCCTTTTAACAAAGCAACACTTATGAATATTGTAATTCACATGCCTGGTTTTGTTTTTATGAATAAACAAGTGATTTATTAACACTTAATCTGTATCTCATCTTACAAAATGCTGCTGTAAATACCAAATAATACAAGTTTATAATAAACACAACCTGTGTTATGTTAATACCTCTGAATAAGCTCTGCGTTTCAGCCCAAAGAGATTGTAATCAATATTTTATTGATTATATTACAGTATAAATTATAAGATTCATATGTTGTACATCACACAGCAGTATTAAATATAATATACTTTATTAAATTTGGGATGTCTACATGGTGAGCTTTGGCCAAGAATCCAGTTGTCATTGGAGACACACATGACCTCCGCCCCAGTTCCCCCATACAACCCCATCTGTCACATTCACATGACCAAACACACACCGCGTGTGAGTACACGTGTCTGCGTGTGTCCAATCAGAGGTCAGCAGGTCACAGGAAGTTAAAATAATACTAAAGAAATCATAATCTTACAAAAAAACATTGAACATACAGACATCAATATTCATGGAATATTATTATTGTAATATTGCTGTTAGAAAACATGTTTTAAAGGCTCTTTTTAATCAGATTATTGAGTAATGATGCTATATGTAATGTAATATAATATAATATTGAACATAATTTCATAATAAAAACGCTATATATATATATATATATATATATATATATATATATATATAAAATTCTATAATATATAATTCTACATGTTCTGTAGAAGAATATGAGAAGCAGTAATTTACAGCAGTAACCATAGTTTCCTCATATATATATATTACCACAGTAACTTTTACAGTTGCAAAACACTGATATTTATATTCTGTATCATGTTTTGACCCAGTAGACAAAATCAGTGTACAGTAAACTACAGTCAAACCAAAATTTATTCAGACACCTTCAACATTTCTCACATTATCACAGTTTATTCGCTATAGTTTAGAAAGTGGTAATAAAATATGACTAGAACTCAGAGTTAAACTGTGTCAGAACAAATAAAAATAAATAAATAAATAAATAAATAATAAATAAATAACTTTGGCGCCGCAGACAGCAGTTTCAGTGTCTTGCTCTCCAGTTTTTGTACTGTTTTTGTTAGTTTTTCCTGTTTTTTGTTTGTCTAACACGATCAGTTTTACCAGGAGTGAACAGCTGAACATTCGGCAGAACACACCACACGGTCTTCTACCGGATTTCGTTTATTCGGACGTTTTGCTGAACGTTGTAGTCGGCGGAGCGGCGGCGCTGATCAGACGCTTCAGGACGCGCAGACGGGGGAAGCGCGCCGGTGTTGTGCCGAAATCTGTGACCAGGGGTCGCTGTTCAGCTAACCAAGATAACAGGTTAGCTGGTTGTACATATACGTATATATATATGTATGTATATATATATATGTATATATATGTATGTATATATATATATATATATATATATATATATATATATGTATATATATGTATGTATGTATATATATATATGTATGTATATATATATATATATGTATGTATATATATGTATGTATATATATATATGTATATATATGTATATATATATATATATATATATATATATGTATATGTATATATATATATATATATATATATATATATATATATATATGTATATATATATATAAAATAAGATATGGTATAATTTACACCATTATATTATACCTGTCCTGTACTGACTCACCTGTGGCTCACTGACCTGAACTATCAAAACTAGGTGAAAGTTCATTCATGCAGGTCACCCCATTCAACCTCTCCTAATCTCACTCAAAAGCGGATATACAAGTATAATATAATGCAATAAAATGTATATGCACCAAGTACATGAAGTTTATAAATAAGTTTGTCACCTGTGATAGTTTTTAAAGCTGTGCAGCCGCCCAGCGCCAACAGCAATCTCGCGCTCGCCATCCTTCTCAAAACTTCACCGTGAACGCGCGCACGCACTGACAAGCGCGAGCCCGTGCAGCCGCCATTAGGGCAGCCAACTTAGCGCCTTTAAAAAAAGACCTCATCTCGCTTTTAGTGTATAAAATAAACTTGTATATTTATTTCTGTATGTATGCGTATTGATGTTAACACAATGTCACTTTTTAAAAAATATAAAAAGTATCCGCCACATTTTTTTTTCGCTCAGGCACTGATTCGGGTTGCCAGGAACGCGGGGTCCTGCGGATCGTGCACTGCTGTAGTCATTAGACAGACGCGAGACATCAAACATCACACTCTCCACATTCACAACAGTAACAGGTAAAAATGTGATTTATGCGCTTATATTATAACACACATTGTGTTTATATGATGAATCCCGATGAATGTCTTAAATACTGTTATTAGACATGCGGAAGAATGAAACCGTCTGCTCGTTCATGTGCGTTAAAGTGTTATTTTGTGTCTCATTACTGTGCTTTTACTGTCATGTGTGTTTATATCATGATTAGTGCTGTTTTATAATGATGTCAAGATCTTAAATTGCTGTTTAAATGTTTAATACCTTTGCATATTTGTCCTTGTCCGCTCTGCTGACAGAAGTAGGTGAAGGGTCTCTCTCTCTCACACACACACACACACACACACACACACACCCACCAGATCAGTATCAGACAACTATGTTACTGTATTATCATTACTGTCACATACGTAACATATTAATGTCAAACATGGATAGCAACTTGAAGAGCATTTCAAAACTTTACCACCTATAAAATGTCATTCCATTGATGTAAAATATCAAAGCAAGTGTACTTATTTCAAAGAAAGGTGGGGCTTTAATGATACAACAGTAGATATAATTTTAAACATGAAGACATTCAGTGTTGCTTGACTGTTTGTGGTTAGTGGAGGATGTTGATAGTTAATGTGATGATATACACCTGTGCTGTGCTTCCAACCTTCATACATCCACTAAAAATCATCAAAACAACAGCTGATTCAGATATATTGAATAATTAAGAAAAATAATGAAGAAGAGTGAAGCTAGTGAAGAGAAAATTTTTTTTTAAAATATTTTGTTACTTAATTTTTAACACTTTTGAAGGCCACTGTACATGATATTAAATATCTCATACACTCCAGATCAGAGTTGAATATAAATCTATTTTATTATACAATACTTACATCACTGTGTAATAACAGTACATTCAGCAGGACAATAAAACATTCCTTTATGCTTAACTCATTTCTGCCAAGTTTTATTTCCGTTGAATTTTCTGTGCCTTATGAATGTGAACTAACACAATTAAACTTTATTCGTGTGTATTTTCATCCAGATTATGAGTGCACCTGCTTTGTTAGACAGAAATGATTGATAGTTTCGAATAATCTTTCATACTTTTGTTTCAAGTCTTCCAGATAATCAAAGATGGCATCTATGTTGTTGACTTCGCTGAGGAGAAGCCCACTGACATCTGTGCAGGCTGCTCAGTTCGGTAAGGTGTCCTGGATCTCAGCAGAGTTAAAGAATACTTCACGTTATGCAGATTACTGAGCATTTAGTCATTATCACTTATTACAACTGTATGACTAACTGCATTTTCTTTCTCTTTAGCTGCTCGTTCTCTCAGCACATCTGGTCATCTGCAAGCTCAAGGTAATGTTTCTGGTGTAATTCTTACCAGTAATCAGTCCAGTTATGATCCATTTTGCTATATTCTGCAAAGGTCCTTATACTAAATAAAATAAATAAACAAATTTAATGTTGATTTAGAGTAAAAAAGCAAAATGCACATTCCATTTTCATAATACAATTGTAAATAGTGCTTGTTGATCCTTTCCTTTCTGTTGTGTTTTGTAATCACACAGCAAAGAGCAAGAAAACTCTGGCCAAACCAGGAGTGAAGAACATCGTCCTGGTTGATGGCGTCCGAACTCCTTTCCTCCAGTCTGGCACCACGTAAGTGAGAATGAATTTGGGATTCAGATAAGCATGAAGTCAGGGACTTGGCCTGACAAGTTGCTTATGTGAAATTCACGTCAGACTTTGTGGATTGAAATAAAAGTAGTTGTTTAAATTACACAGTAGGTTGTAGAGTGCAGAAAGAAGATTAAAGGAATAGTTCCCCCTAAAATGCAAATATGCTGAAAATTTACTCTCAAAACATTGAAGGCAACAGGAAATTTTCATATTTAAGGTTAACTGTAACTTTAACTCTTTTAAGGCAAAACATTATAGCACGCATTACGCTGAAATTATCTACAAATGAAAGTTTTAGGCTGAATTAATTGCAGATTTAAGATAAACTCTAACCAGAATGTTTTAGGAATAAAAATGCAATGCTGCCTTGCAAAAAACTGAAGAAATCTTTCTTTGTGTCTGTGCTCTCTCTGTCTTTGTTATTAGATATGCTGATCTGATGCCCCATGATCTGGCCAGAGCTGCATTACAGTAAGTCACCACACACATACACACACACGCACATGTAAAGATTCACTCGTCACTGTAATGTTCAGGACTGTCTGTCTGTGTTTTTATCAGAGGTCTGCTAAACAGAACCGGTCTCCCTAAAGATGCTGTTGATTATATTGTCTATGGAACTGTTATTCAGGAAGTGAAGACCAGTAATGTGGCCAGAGAGGTCAGTCTGTCCTCTAGTCTGTGATGATTTCTAAAATAGAATTTGGATGTTGAAGCTATTTTTAGTTTGTCTGATCTGTGTATGATGATTGGCTGCTGAGAAACATGTTGACCAACGAGAGGTCAGGCATCTGCATAGAGATTTCATTTGACCACAGAGCATTACTGCAGTGACAGTGTTTGGTTGTAAATTGGGTACAGCAGTATGCTGAAATAACCTTTTTCCACACCTGTCTTATCAGTTCAATTTAATGCATGGGCTTTATTTTTCCATCAGGAACTTAATGTATGGATGATGTCAGCACATACTATGCATCAAAACATAAAGCAACTCATTCACAACATAAATTCAAAATGTAATTAAAAGGTATTTTTTTTTTTTTAAATAATTAAAATACACAAATAGTTAAAAAGCAACGTTACTGTACCTGTGATTTTATTTTTTTTTTCTGTCGTAATTATTTTTTTGTGGTCACGAAAATGATTACACATTGTACTTTGTGCAATATATATTCAAATCAATTCACATCAGACTCGACATTGAAACATTTAAATCACATTGAAATCAAACTATAAATTGTATGCATTATTTCATATAAGATAGATATAGATTTCTTTTTTATAAATATATTTTTAATTTTATTTTTCCTGTGCAATTTCATATTTGTGACAAACTTTTGTAGTTTCTATAAATATTTTGAATTGGTTCTTATTTTAATATTTTGCCTTTTTCATTTTAATTTTATTTAAAGGTTTAGTATTTTTGTGTTTTTATCTTTTTTTTTTTAAAAAATGACTAGTTTTTATAAATTTATATTTTAATTTTAGTTATTACAGTATATCAAATTAAAATTAGATGAAAAAAAGAAATGATGCCTTAACTAGCTAAAAACATGTTTTATATATTTTATTTTGTTTTAGTTAAGCTTTATTTTATCTGAAATGTATCTGAAATGTTTTTTATCATTTTAGTTCAGTTAACTATAGTAACTGGTCCCATCATTAGTGAAAGACCATTTCTTAGAAACGTTGCATTTTCAACATGGTTTTTGATTATAAAATTAGTTAGGATGTTAATTTGGAAATCATTCTTTTTAATGTTTTCTTGTAGGCAGCACTTGGTGCTGGATTCTCAGATAAGACTCCTGCTCACACAGTGACTATGGCGTGCATTTCCTCCAACCAAGCAATGACTACAGGTACTGAACACACATTTTGTGATGATGGTGGTTATTGAATACATCACATATATAAATGCAACATTCTGTACAGCAAATCACTTTCCCTTAGTGCACATTAACAGATTGTAATTGAATTAAACTGTAACATTCTTCAGCGGAAGGCACTGAACAGCACTGAACTATTGATTGTTCATTTGTTTTCTAGCTGTCGGTTTAATTGCTGCCGGTCAGTGTGATGCTGTAGTCGCCGGTGGGGTTGAGTTTATGTCCGATGTTCCCATTCGTCACAGCCGCAAGATGAGGAAGACAATGCTGTCGCTTAACAAAGCAAAGACCCTCGGGGCTCGGCTCTCTTTGCTGGGCTCAATCCGCCTCGCTCACCTTTCACCTGAGGTACAACATTACCCATAATACATCTTACATAGTGCCCCCAGCACACCTCAGTTTGACATTCTAGGTACATTGCCCAAATCACAGAAAACAATTTATGCACAGTGCATTTATCACTCCAAATGACATATTATTAAAGCAATCTTTGTGCAGAGGGACCCACGTCATATCTAGAAACTTAATATTTTAGAGACATTGAGAACACCTTAGTAACTGCTGAGGTATGCAGCAGTATATCAATTTAACATTTTTATTATTATATCAATATCATTATTATTATTTATTTTATAATATAAATATTATTGTTATTATTTACAAAGGTTATTTGGAAAATAGTTGGATATTATACAGGAAACAACTATAAATTTTAAACAGCTATAAATTGCTATAAAGACAGCTATAAATTCAAAAACAATTTTGAGGGAAAAATTGACAGTACATGGCACAACATTACTGATTGTTTGTAATTCTCAACCCATTATTACTGATGCTGTCACAAGTCAATCACATGTCTGTTCAGACAATATAGCCAGGGCTATCTATTTAATAAAATGCAATATATCACTAGAATACCTCTATATTTCAGTGTTTTGTTTGTCTAAATACAGTCCATATGGTATTGTTGGGTTCCCTTCCTTGAAAGCTCTTAAATGTCTCTCTCTGTGTTTGTTTAGCTGCCAGCTGTGGCCGAGTTCTCCACAGCCGAGACAATGGGACACTCCGCGGACCGTCTGGCGGCTGCATTCGGTGTGTCACGTTTAGAGCAAGATGAATTTGCTCTGCGATCTCACATGCTCGCAAAGAAAGCTCAAGACAGTGGGCTGCTCAGTGATGTCATCGGCTTCAAAGTGCCAGGTGAACAATTAAAACAATTACAGCAGCACTTGCCAAAGCATTTCTGCCTCTGCCAGAAAGAGGATTTGACTTTTTTTTTCTTGCAATCCTGACATTTTTTTTCTCAGAGTTTACATCTCATAGTTGAGTTTTTTTCCTGCCACGGGATAAAAAAATTGCAATTGTGAGTTCATATCTTACAATTAGGACTTTATGTAGTTTTTTCATCAAGTTTATATCTCGCAATTCTGACCTTTCTGACTGAAAAAAGGCAAATTTGTGGGGAAAAAAGGCAGAATTGCGGGATATAAACTTGTGACTTTTTTGTTTTTCAGAATTCTGAGTTTACATCTCAATTCTCATATATATATATATATATATATATATATATATATATATATATATATATATATATATATATATATATATATATAGTCTTACAGATAAACTCAAAATTGTGAGGGGGAAAAAAGTCAGAATTGTGAAAAAGTCATAATTACCTTTTTTGTTGTTTATCCCATGGTGAAAACAATCTTCCATAATTTAGATTATTTTTTTATTAATTCAGCTTGCAGGCAAATTATGAAAGTGCAGTAAGCAAATGATCTGAACAGAAATGAGACTTTTATTAACACTTCTGAGGGTGCTTTCACACCCAAGAAGAAACCCAAGAAGAAACAACAGTATTGCATGCGTAAGTGTGCATTTTGTTTAGCGTAATGGTTTGATTTTTGAGCAGTTCAGATTGTTGTTTAAATGTGGTGATGTGATTGTCACAGGGAAGGATATTGTGTCTAAAGACAACGGGATCCGTCCTTCCACTATGGAACAGATGGCCAAACTGAAACCCGCCTTCATCAAGCCTCACGGCACAGTGACAGCAGCAAACTCCTCCTTCCTGGTCAGTTTATCTGAGTTTCTGGTTTAATGCAATTTGCTTTTACCAGCCCTTTAATTTAAGGAATATCTGTCAGATTTGTCATGAGCTCTTTCCCTTTGTGTGTTTGTTCGCTCAGACTGACGGAGCGTCTGCAGTTTTGATCATGTCAGAGGAGAAAGCTCTTGCTATGGGTTACAAGCCTAAAGCGTATCTCAGGTACAAAACAAAAATAATGCCTTACAGGCTGATCTGTCAAAATTTACCCATGAATCAAGTGTATTTATTGAATTTAAGCTGCAAAAATGGCTCAGATATACTATCTGAAAACTAAATTTGCATTCGGAAATGTGTGTAAAAGTGTATAATTTTTCAATAACATCAGTGTTTACCACAAAACTGTTGCTGCACATTATATTGGTCAATGATAAAGTATTTTAACATTGAAAAAAGATGCAATTCACCTTTAAGTAAATGTAATTATTGAATAATTTGAAATTATAGTGAAGTGTTTCCATTTTCCAGTTAATCAAGCTCGTAGTTTCCTGAAGCTGTAGGTGTTATGTGTAATAATCAGTGATTACAGTGTCCCATTACAGCAGACAGACATCATTTCTAGCACACAGCAGCTCATGCTGCTCACGCTGATGTTGATATTATGTCTGTGTGTTTTTACCTTCAGAGATTTTGTGTACGTGTCTCAAGACCCAAAAGACCAGCTCCTTCTCGGGTGAGTTCCTGCTTCTGTTCTTCTTTTCTTTCCTCTGTCTTTCTTTTTCAGGCCTGTGAGGTTTTGTGCTGTGGGTTTTGTTATTGTTGTGGTTTGGTTGTGTTGTGGCGTGTGAGTTTGTGACTCACATTCATATAGACTGCAGAAAAATGAGACTCTCAGGTTTAGATTTCTGTGTGAAACATTTTCTGTTCTCTTTTTATTTGCTTCATCTTCTTTATCTCCTTTGAAATAAAGAATTGTTCCATAGTTGTCATTCTTAATACAGAAAATTTAAAAGTGGGTAAGGTTTTTAAAATCTTTTTGAAAGAAGCCTCTTATGCTCACCAAGGCTGCATTAATTTGACCAAAAATACAATAAAAAAGTAATATTGTGAAAAAAAAAAAAAGATTACAAAAATAAAATAGATGTTTTCTAATGTAATATATTTTGTTATTCCAGCCTTCAGTATCACATGATCCTTCAGAAATCATTCTAATATGCTGATTTGCTGTTCAAGAAACATTTATCATTATTATCAATATTTAAAACAGTTTTTGTAGAAACCATGAAATGCATGTAATTTTAAGGTAAACAGTTAGTTCATAAAACAACTTCGCATAATGCATATTGTTAGTGTTGTTGAAGTGCATGTTTTACTGTTCTAATTTTATGATTGATTATTATGGTGTCTCAAAGTAGAACTAAAACTGTAATTATATTTGGCTGTCCAAATATATCAGACATAAATAATCTGTCATCATCATCATTCAGTATGTAATATTAGGTGAGATTGAAATGTGTAAACATGCAATTTCTCTCTCTTTAAATCTATCTCTGTCATGACACACACTCATGTCTGGGTTGTTTTCTCTCTCAGGCCAACCTATGCCACTCCAAAGGTCCTAGAGAAGAGCGGTCTGACCTTGAACGACATCGATGTGTTTGAGTTCCATGAAGCTTTTGCTGTAAGCATCACCTTCCAGTTTTCCACTGATACATTGTTAAAAATCCTATGCGGATCACTTACTACATTTAGTAGTGATTGTGTGTGTGTAAAGACTTTAGTTGTCTGCTTTGTTTTTACAGGGTCAGATCATGGCAAATCTGAAAGCAATGGAATCTGACTGGTTTGCCCAAACATACATGGGCAGAAAAACTAAGGTAGGTGTGGGTGTGAAATAGTACTTGAATATCAACCCAAAGGTTGTGTGTTCAAAATTCAGGAGGGCTTGATTCATGAACTATCACCATATTTTTAGCGAAACGCTAAAACTCAGGATACTCCATGGGGATTTAAGCAGTAAAGAAATCATCAACTAAACAAAGCATAATTACAAAAAATAGGTTTTAATGAAGAAAATGAGTTGCATTTGCCATGCAAAATTCACTATTTCTAAAACATTGTTTATTTGTTGCTAAAGGAGACTTGAAAAAATACAGCCCTGTGTCATATTAGCTAAATGAAATGCAAAACTTGTTTCTTACTAATTTAGGGGGGGTTCTGATTCCAAAAATAGTGACTGTTTTGCTTGAGGATGTCACACGTTCTCATAAATAATGAATTTCATAGCATTTTTGCTTTTGACAACCATTTCTAAGGTGAAGAAGTCTGATATTATCAATTAATCAGCAGAAAAACTGCCACAAACACATTTATTCCTTTATTTATTCCTTCCTCTGAATCAGGTTACAACTATTTTTTAAGTTTAACTATTTTTTAAGTTTATAAATGATTATGAAAACATTATTTTATGCCTAATCCTGATTTCAAGGATATAATTATGGCCAGTGACAGAAGAATATGCAAACATGACCCTGGTGTTTTCTGTTATATCTGTGGGTGTTTTACTACATCCAAACAGCGACAGAAAATTAGTTAAAAAAAAAAAAAAAGCTTATTTATTAATAAACTTGTTTATTTAAAGTTATTTGACATTAAATTGAGTATTTGAACATATCTTTCCACTTCTTTGCAGACTGTAAATTCAGTGATACATTTTGAATACTTTTAAATTGAAAAGTGTTCAATTGAATTTTGAATTTAAGAATTTTGAAAACTTGGCATTTGACTGCTTTTGTTATTTTGATAAGTGCATTAAAGCTGATAAGTATATAATTTTAAAAAAAACTGTACATGATGATATTTTATTGATATTTTTTAAATTAGGCATTATTAGGCAATTTTTGGAAATGAGCAGAATTTTTTTTCAAGATGTAAGGCTGTGAAATAATTGGTTGGAAATCTTGCTTCCCTCTGTTGATGAGCCACAGTAATGACGATGATATTGATAATAAGTAAAACTCATGTACATTAGTTCTCTGTTTTCTCAGGTTGGTGCCCCTCCGATGGAGAAGTTTAACACATGGGGGGGTTCTCTGTCTCTTGGACATCCGTTTGCAGCCACTGGCTGTAGACTGGTGACCACTGTCGCCCACAGACTGCAGAAGGAGGGTGGTCAGTACGGCATTGTGGCAGCGTGTGCTGCTGGAGGACAGGTGTGTGACACTACAAAGCCATCAAAGCATTTGAAATTACACATGAAATTATCCTCATAACACTCTCTTGTATGTCTGTTGCAGGGTCATGCTATGGTGGTCGAAGCTTATCCTCAGTAATCTATGTACTTCCACACACAATAATGCACTGCACACGCACACAAATAGATTCTGTAAATACTAACGTGCCGTAATGCCTTGAAATGTTCATGAATGTTATCTGGAGGTTCTTGATTTGAAATTATGCCTGTGACATGGATGTAAATGTTAACATTGCTTTACTTGAGAAGGTGTTAAGGAAGAAATCAGAAGATGGTCTTCAAGTTAAAAATATGGTATTTTTGAATGCTAAATATAGTACTTAAAACAGGCCAGTTAGATTGTGATGTTACAGAAGGGTACAATTCATATTTGATTTTGAAATCAGTAATTCTTGTTTTTTTTTTTTGTCCTAATTCTAAACATTCTAATCTCCAAATAATGCTTTATTTTATCTATGAAGTTAAGCAACTGTGATCTCTTCTCGCTGGTATTGTTTCAGATGGCAACATTAGCTGATCCATTGACAGTTTATGCCGTTTAGCTCTTAAGGACTGTATCGTAAGAAGGACTGATTCTGTATTAACCATAAAGACAAAGGTTACGCACTTAAACACGTGTGCCTCAGATTCAAGCAGGTGAACCTCTGGAGAACTCTGTGATCGCTTTCTCCGTTTTCTAGCAGTTTGTACAAATAAACATTATTTGAAATCGCCAGTTATGCTTACGTTTTTCATAAGTTCTATGAAATGCCTTTTGTCATACATTGTTTTCACATAGTTTCTTGGTAAAAATGTATGGTATAATTCCACAAAATGGGAGCTTTTTTTATTTTGAATAAGTGATTTTTCAAAGTCAGTTTAAATATTGTAAACTTTCAATACAGTGTTGGGAAGTAACTAGTTTCATGTAACTAAATTACGTAATTTAATTACCCAATAAGATAACACTTTATTTTAAGGTGTCCATAATACAGAGTAATTACCTAGTTGATTACTTAGTAGTAGCCATTGTACTTACATGAAACAAAATGTACTTGCCATGTAACTGAACAGCATGTACTTACAGTTTGTAATTATGTAGATGTAATAGGCAGCTACTGTTACACATGTAACAGACTGAGTCTATTGCACAGCTACTTATGTAAACAAAAGATTGTTACATGTGTTGCAGACTTTATACAACATAATTACACAGACATAAGCTACTTAAAATAAAGTGTATCAAGATTGTGCTTAAGTGTACTTCATGTGTATCTATACTGTACACCTTATCCAGCTGCTCCTTAGTTTGATTTAACCCACCAGTACACAGCTTAAATACATGTAATACATTTCTAATTACATTAGAATTACATAATATTACACAGGCATAAGCTACTTAAAATAAAGTGTACCAAGATTGTACTTAAGTGTACAAGTAGCTGTGTAACAGACTCGGTCGGTTACATATGTGTAACAGCAGCTGCCTGTTACATCTACATAATTACAAACTAATTACATGCTGTTCCATAACTTAGTTACATGGTAAGTACATTTTGTTTCATGTGGCTACTACTAATTACTTAATTAGGTAATTACACTGTATTATGACACCGTAAAATAAAATGGATGTAATTGTAATCAGTCACAGTTACTGAGAAAAAAATGTGTAATTAAATTACAGTTACTTATGAAAATGTTAACGATTACAAATCTGAATTCTTTTTTTCACACACATACATCCACATGCACACCCACATACACATTTAACTGATTTCTTTCATAAATTGCAGTGACTGCTCTAAAATATGAGACACCAGTGTTTCAGGAATTTAGTACACAGACTAGGACACATAATTATTTGATAACTGTTTTATTTCCTATTTGGGTTTATATGCTTTATTTTTTAAGATTAACTGTTTTTCCCAAGCCATTGTTAGATGCCAGTGTTTTCTGTCATAACTATGCAAAGATTTGATTTCAAAAACAGTCTTAGCTACTAAACTATTTCTTGTTATGGTTTTAAGTCTGTATTTAACCTCAGAATGATCTCAAAGTAAGTCTGATTTTGTGGTGGCTGTGCTTTAAAATTAAATTATTATAATCTTAATTCAAGTGATGAAGGATTTTGAAAGTCTGACAGTAATCAATGTTGAGTATACTGTAAGGTTAACCCTGCCTGGTTTACATGTTTGAAAATTGTTAACAGTTGAAAACATTAGAAATGTAGAAAAGTAATAAAAATTAATCGGTTACATTAATAAAGTAATTGAAATAATTACACTACTTATGACATTTTAGATAGGGTAACTTTTAATCTGTAACCTATATTATACATTTCCAAAGTAACCTTCCGAACACTGATTGATAATCATTGACACCCTTCACAAGGAGGGTAAGCCACAAACATTCACTGCCAAAGAAGCTGGCTGTTCACAGAGTGCTGTATCCAAGCATGTTAACAGAAAGTTGAGTGGAAGGAAAAAGGGTGGAAGAAAAAGATGCACAACCAACCGAGAGAACTGCAGCCTTATGAGGATTGTCAAGGAAAATCGATTCAAGAATTTGGGTGAACTTCACAAGGAATGGACTGAGGCTGGGGTCAAGGCATCAAGAGCCACCACACACAGACGTGTCAAGGAGCCACCACACAAGGAATTTGAAAGTCGTGACGTATTGTCAAGTATGCAGACCCATACTCGAAATTGGTGCTCTGCATTTAACCCATCCAAGTGCACACACACAGCAGTGAATATTGAACAAACGCACACACACACACTGTGAACACACACCCGGAGCAGTGGGCATCCATTGCTCCAGCGCCCAGGGAGCAATTGGGGCTCGGTGCCTTGCTCAAGGGCACCTCAGTCACGAAGGCAGAGAGAGTGCTGTTCATTCACAATCCCCACCTTCAATTCCTGCCGGTGCGAGAATCGAACCGGCAACCTTCAGGTTACAAGCCCGACTCCCTAACCATTAGGCCACGACTGCATTTGGCTACAGTCAGAAGCGTCTTACCTGGGCTAAGGAGAAGAAGAACTGGACTGTTGCCCAGTGGTCCAAAGTCCTCTTTTCAGATGAGAGCAAGTTTTGTATTTCATTTGGAAACCAAGGTCCTAGAGTCTGGAGGAAGGGTGGAGAGGCTCATAGCCCAAGTTGCTTGAAGTCCAGTGTTAAGTTTCCACAGTCTGTGATGATTTGGGGTACAATGTTATCTGTTGGTGTTGGTCCATTGTGTTTTTTGAAAACCAAAGTCACTGCATCCGTTTACTAAGAAATTCTGGAGCACTTCATGCTTCCTTCTGCTGACCAGCTTTTTAAAGATGCTGATTTCATTTTCCAGCAGGATTTGGCACCTGCCCACTCTGCCAAAAGCACCAAAAGTTGGTTAAATGACCATGGTGTTGGTGTGCTTGACTGGCCAGCAAACTCACCAGACCTGAACCCCATAGAGAATCTATGGGGTATTGTCAAGAGGAAAATGAGAAACAAGAGACCAAAAAATGCAGATGAGCTGAAGGCCACTGTCAAAGAAACCTGGGCTTCCATACCACCTCAGCAGTGCCACAAACTGATCACCTCCATGCCACGCCGAATTGAGGCAGCAATTAAAGCAAAAGGAGCCCCTACCAAGTATTTCCAGAAGGCCAACAATTCACTAAAAATGTTTTTTTATTGGTCTTATGAAGTATTCTAATTTGTTGAGATAGTGAATTGGTGGGTTTTTGTTAAATGTGAGCCAAAATCATCACAATTAAAAGAACCAAAGACTTAAACTACTTCAGTCTGTGTGCATTGAATTTATTTAATACACGAGTTTCACAATTTCAGTTGAATTACTGAAATAAACTTTTCTACGACATTCTAATTGATTGAGATGCACCTGTATATGTATATATATATATATATATATATATATATATATATATATATATATATACATGCATACATTTACACGTACACACACACACACATATATATATATATATATATATATATATATAATATCACATTTGACATTTTTGGGTCACAAAAACTTTGGGACACACCTTTTCCCTAAAGTCTTTTTTAGTATTTTTTTTTAATACCCTTGTAATATAGCTATATCTATATTATACGAACTTTACATAAGTTCTAAGTTCAGTCCTATTTTTGAGGCACTTTTTTCTATATGAATATAAAATAATATATAGTATTTTTTATTACTAATGTTATTGTAATGAAACTTATATTCTAGAGATAATAACATAGCCCTCAGTCATAAGCAGAATAAAACGACGGATTGCCTCGCATTTGCGCAGCGTTACGTCACGTGCAGCGCAAGTTTTGCGCACATTCATAAGCGCTGTTTACCGAGAGTGTGTAATTGTATTCATAAGCACCCAGAGGATCATCCTACTCCGCCGCGAATCCCTTGGTGTGTAAATAGGAGCGTTTCAACTCCTCAGAAGATGAACTACAAATATCGCCGTCGGACTGAACCGCAAAGGCGCCACGATCCCACACGACGCACGTTATTTTCCCTCAAATTGCTCGTTTGCCATCATTTCGCATTCCGTAAAACGTCGGCTTCATTAAATTATTTTTAAACGAATTAATTCCAATATTTTTCCTAACAAGCGTCACGCGCCTAGCCTACTTCTATATTTGCGTATTAATGTTGTTATTTGTGCAGAAAAGTTTTTTGGAGCGCTTCAGAGATTTTGAACAGGAGTGAGGTGGAGAGAAAAAAAATGTTTTTATCCAGATGCAAAACGGAGTAAAATGTAAATAGCGGTCGCGTGTCGGTTTTTTGTTTTAATCTTCAAACGTCGTGAACCCGCGAGACGGGAGCCGCAGCGCGCGCTTTGATCAGCCGCGCGCCTTTTATGCCGTTTGACTGGAGAATGCGCGCGGTGCTGTCGGTACAAATCTGCCTCACACTCCTCACCCCGTCAAACGGAGAGATGGAGGTGAAAGAGAGGGAGAGAGAGGGAGACACTTTAATCTCGTCCTTCTGCTCGCGCTCGCACCTGCAGAACCTCTCTCGCGCGCTTGAAAGAGGTGCTCGTGCGGCCCCTGCGCGCCTCCACGAGTTTAACGCGCTCGGTTACCGGCTGCCGCTGCGAGGCCATAATAACAAACGCAAGCTGTGAAGAGAATATTATAACATTTTAAAAGCCTCCCGCTCAGGCTCTTGGGAACCGAAGGTAATTGTTTATATAGAATAAATCTGTATTCTAAACTTCGTTTTGGGGGATTTTCCGTTAGTAAACTGGCGGGGAATATAAAGAAAATGGTTAAGCTCAGATGTTGATTTTGTAGTTTCAAGACTCACTTTCTCAATATTTTGTTTGCATTTGTTTTGGCAGGGTTTTAACAAAAATCTGTCAAGTAACTTGGAGTAGCCCATGTAAACAAATACCAAGAGACATGAAATCATGAAAGGATAAAACACAGAGATTCTATAGGGCTACAGTGTGTGAATTATTCAGTGACCTTTGACCTTTCAAGTAGTTTTTCAGTGTTTTGTCTCATGCAACCCAGTGAGCCTTTTGGCGCTTCTAGTACAACGATCTAACTGTCAACCATCAAGAAGGATGTAAATAACAAGTTTTTTGCTATCATGAAATTTGTTGCTAATTCATACAGAAACGCAACCGTTGTTATTATAAACTCCTTTTTGCTAACTTCTTTTTCTAAGAATCTATTTAGCACACACTTGATTTTATCTAACCTTTGAGGTTACTGAAATGTTTGAAAATGGTACTGAAATGTGTATATATTCTATGTGTGTGTATTTAAAATTATGCTTAATTTTAACATCTCCAACTTGTTTTGACTTTCTTTGCAGGAATACGAGTCTTAAATGGACGGATCTTTTGTTCGACAAGATCGGTTAGTGTGAACTCAGATCAGTTTGTTATCCTCAACAGTTTTTTATTATATTTAAATGAGGATGGGAATCAGCACTTTCACACTCAATTCACTCGCTTGGTTCATTTGTATCTTCCCAGACGTTTAGTACAAGATCAGTTCTTTCTTGTCTATATAATTATTATAATTAGGCCATAAAAAATTCTCTGTCTTGCATTTTTCCCACAGAATTAGCCCACCCATCATTATATATGATGCCCCTTGTATATGACGCCCCTTGTTTCTTACAATTTTTTGGCTATAAGCAACGTTTAGATTTAGAATTTCTGTCCAAATCTGCACGGAAAATGCAACAAATTTCAGTCTGATTCTGTTCAGATTTCACCTATAAGCAACCAGAATGCTGATGAACTTTCTAGTCATTAAAAATATAGTTTTGCCATTTCTGACAGCATTTACAGTACTGTTATGATATTAATATTGTTTATACCACTTTTCAAAGCCTGTGACTGACATGTACTGCATCTCATGCACATTTATTTGCAGTCGATTGTGTAATTTATCCAGAAGTAGTCCTGTACGGTTTATATGTTTGACACACCGCCGTGTTTTGCGCATTGTTTCGTTTTGCTCTTACTTTGGAACTTCCTGTCTTTGGCATGTTTGCCGTAAACACCCCAGAGAGGGAATAAACGATTTTTCTTCCCCGACTCTAATTTGTAAATTGCATCGATCGGGGCTGGCAGGAGATATGCTGGTGGATTCATACGGAGCGAAGGATTTATTTCATTTTTAACAGGGCGCTGACACAATTCTCATTACCGGACAAAAATCATTAGCAGCTCCACAGCTACATTCAGACAAATCGAGTAACTGTTAATTTTTCCGCCGAGGAGCCATGGGATCTGTGTGTGTGTGTGAGTGTGAGAGGGAAAGTGGAAAGGGGGAGGTTGGATCTGGTGTGAAAAAAAATATAATAAATTAAAATGGACGACATGAATTGAGCGCCGAATGTCAAACACTGTCAACAAGATGGCTCTCTGTCACGGGGAGAATTTGAGACATTAACAGCTTCTGTCATTCTGCTGACAAAATGGTAGCAGAGATTTCCCAGGGTGCCGAGATGACTGCTGGCGTTTGTCAACAAGCCGCTGTCAGCACGGAGAGAGAGAAAGAGCGAGCAGGAGAGAGAAGGCATACACAGTGTCACTGACAGCTACCACACCAACATCCCATGAGTCCTCACCACCCAGAAAGAGTGCGAGGGGAGAAAGACAAGAACGGATGGAGGAGGAGAAGAGGGAGAGAGAGAGATAGATGGATGGATGGATGGATAGAAGGAGGGGTGCAGGTCTCTGGTGAACCTTTCATATAAATTTGCAGGAGGAAAATGAGCTGTCACTCCAATTCCCAGGATGCTTTGCTGTTTAGCATAAGTGCGCTGTGTGGGCTGCTGTCGGACAGACTGACTCAGAGAGATAATTAACTAAAGCTGCAGTTTTCCTCCTCTCCTCTCCCTCCCTCCGCCAGACGCCTTCTCCAGCGCTCATCTGCATTTTTGCCAGAGGCGAGCGGTTAGCACAGGAGCCGGGTGGAGAGAGGGTAAGAAGCCAATTAGTCAGGTGGATGGATGAATGATTGACAGCAGGCTGCTACCTGAGTCCCACTCTACATTAATGCCGCTGTGCTCGACTCGGCCTCAAACGTGCGCCCGTTCCTGTGCAATGCGCGGCCCCGAGATCGTCCCGCGCCGCCGCGGCTTTGTGCACTTCCCATCCTGTCTGTCTTGCTCTCATCCAAACCCTTTGTGGCGAGTCCGAGTCTTCTTTTGTACCTTCCCCTCTCTCCTCCGCCCTCGACGGTGGAGAGCAAACCGGCGTCGCGGCTACTTTAAGCGTTTCCCCGGATCTGTTTGTAGGCATCGTTTAGGATGCCGAGGGCCGTATAACAATCACGTGAGTGCATGGTTTGCGCCTGTGATCTCACACAGAGTCTTGACCGAATCGATGCGTGGAGACGTCTCTCAACAGTTGGAGCTCTTAAATAAGGATTCTTGTTCTTCAATTGGTCAGATGTACTCTTTTGGTCTGAATTCACGTTGAGATCAAATCCTGGTGCAAGCGTAAACTTTCACTGAACCCAGATGTCCTGCAGAGTTCAGTGTGATACGATAAATCATAATGTGTCTCTGGCTCTACCGTCCCAGAGATCATTTCAGCCACATACATATCAGATGGCTCCAGTCCTAATGTGGTTAGAATGAAAATAAAAGATCTGTACACTTTTAGAAAAAAAAGGTACAAAATTTGTCACTAGGCCAGTACCTTTTCAAAAGATACTAATATGTACACTTTAGGTAATATAATATACCTTTAAGGTACTAATACCCTGTAGGGGTAAATAAGGTACAAAAGTGTACCTTTTGAAAAGATACCACCTTGTGAGAGAGTGTAGGAACTGGCTCAAAAACAGTCTGTGTAAGGTTGTACTGTCTTAAGGTCCCATGTCAAGTGTAATGTTTGGCTTTCAGAACTGTTTTTGATAGCTACGTTTACATGCAACCAAATAATCTGTTAATCGGATTAATTAGTAATCAGATTAATGACTCAATTGGATTGAAAAGCCTTCATGTAAACAGAAATAGATCCAGCTGAGCTCGGTCCGAGTTGAATTTCAATCGGATTGAAAGGGGCGGTGTAGACCTGAAATAATCCAATTAATAAGAAAAAAATTAAGCATGTAAATGCATGAATCTGACTATTTTCTCAGTTGGATTCAAAAAAACCTTGCACACTTGCACAGTAATGCTTATGTTTATAAGCAGTTTACAATTTACTTTTTATATAATACAAGCTGGTCAGATTAAATGTTTAGTAAATATTTTCTAAAAAAGCTCTTCTGACATTCATGTCAGCTTTCTTTAAAGATATGTCATCTGGTGACACTATTACGGTGACTTTCTCCAGTACTGAACATGGCGACAAGGTTTTGTTGACGAGTTTTGTTCAGAAAACAAGTAATGCACATGTAAACAAATATTTGAAACGGATTACAAAGTTTAGGGTTCATATAAACAATTTTTAAAATCTGAAATCAGATTGGATTCATTCAGATTGATGAAAATTAGTAATGTAAACATACCTAATGATGGATCGGCTGAATGATTGACACCAAGACAACAATAAAGCCCACTGAACAGACTGTAAATCCCATGTGTTCATTCTCATTAAATTAAAGATGGCATTTACCTGAGGCTTGATATTTAACTCAGGACTGATGGATGCACAGAAACAATTGTGATTAAAAGCAACAGGTTTTAATTTAGGCTTGATTAATTGATTAAAATTCATGTTTAATTTCCACTTAATTAGTTAATGATATTGCGTTCGGAAAAAAAAAAACTAAATAAAGGCCATGTGGTATTAGCTTCTCTAATTCGTGTGAATCTACAGTACAGTGCATGTAATTTGTCTCACTTGGACAAATTGTTTTTGTATATAGTTTATATTTCTATTTATTTTTCACAAAAGTAATTAAAATGCACTGTAAATGCAAACACAGAAGTCAGTGCATGATGAAATGACTTTCTTGTGTTAACCATCCCATTTGGATTTGATTTATAAATAAGCAACCTATAAAAAGGGTTTTTCTCCATAATTTAACACTAAGAAGGTTTGTGTGTTTATGTACCGTTCAGTTGCAATCAGCTATGACGATTAGAAATCACATACAGCAGAATACTAGTTATAGTGTGAAATTGATTAAATGCATTAACAAAGTCAATATTTAATCAATCATATGTGTTAATGCATTAACTTTGACATCACTAGTTTTGATCAATAAATGTGTTACATAATGCACGCCATGTTTTAAAACAAGACATTTCTAAGCATCCCTTCTGAATGTGAAGTTTCACACAAAAATGAGGCAATTACTTCAAAAGAGTATTTTTGCTGAGCACAGTGAAGCGTGTCAGCAGAACTGACAGAGCGCAGGTCCGTGTGAGGTCTGGTTCAAAATGGCTGTCAGACAGGGAGACCCAGCGTTTAGTGTCTGTTTATAGACGTTAAGCTAGTGAACGGAGGGAGGAGTGCGGATACTACACCTTAAGGGCATTTTTCCCTCTGGCATTTTACTGGCTGTGGCGTCATACTGCTAGCAGCATCAAAACACTGGCAGCCTCTGTGAGCTGACAGGATGAAGGGAACATTAAGAGGGCCGGTGTGTTTGGTGAGAGAGCATCACCAGCACTGGAGATACTCAAAGCTGCAATACTGCGCTGGAGTACTGCAGACAGTTAGGCCATCGACAGACTTTGGAGCTCCAACAACTCTTTTTATGTGCAAAAAGTATTTTTATATGCGATTTTGACTGTCAGTTTGTAGAGGTAGGATTTAGATTTGAATAAATGAAGTGCTACAGTATGAGGGAGAGAAATCCACTGCAGAATAGGCCACAGTAAAGTGTACAGTCGTGACCTTTGACCCTAACTGACTGTTTGATCTATGCTGCACACAAAAATCATCATACTTTTTTCGCTTATTTCAGTTATGTCATAAAACTAACTAGCTAAGCCAGTAGTAGTACTGACAGTGTCGTATAAACATGGCTAAAGATGCGAAAACCAGAAGAACAGATAAACCGATTCAATTGAGTGAGTCATTTATGCTCGAAACTCTCCAATTGATTCAAACTCATGACTTCGATCAATCAGTTTAAGCGATTCACTAGCAAAAACCAGATCAAATCATTTTCAAATTTCGACATTGATCGTAATGATTTTAATAAGCACGTAGTGATGGGTGATGATTGAGCTTCTCAAAACTCCGAATTAATTAAAAACAATTGCGTAGCAAAATGATTGACTGTTTCAAAGCGTTGCAAACCAGATCGCATATCGCGAATCATTTGATTCAGATCGGGACTTCAAAACGTGTATCGCAAATCATTTGATTTAGATCAAAACTTTGTGAATCATTTGATTCAGATTGCAAATTTGGAGCGGGTTCGCAAATCATTTCGTGAATTCAATGATTCCCAACCTGAAGTCCTGATCTGAATCAAAAGATTTGCGAACCCGCACTTAAGTCCCGATCTGAATCAAATCATTCGTGAACCCGCTCTGAAGTTCCGATCTAAATCAAATGATTTTGACTCAGATCGGACCTTCGGAGTGCGGAGCACAAATCATTTGATTCAGATCGGGAGAAAAACTGCGGCCCAAATGACACACTATACACTGTACACTTATACGCTATGTACTTATGCACTGTGTACTCAACCATGTAGTGTATGAATTATATAAGGTTTTTTGTCATTCATAATTTGAGTCTGATAGCCCCTCCCACTTCATGACGTAATTAAAGCTGCGACAGTTGAGTGCATGAAGTGTCCAACATTCCACACTTAATTTTTTCGGTTAAGTGCATCATCCGGGTATTTAAAGTGCACTTTTTCATTTTGGAATTTTCAGTGTGAACACACTGCTTGCACTATTTATACTACAAAACGTCATAGAGTAGTGCACAAGTACGCAATTTGGAACACACTTTTAGTGCGGGTTCGTGAAAATTTGATTCAAATCGGGACTTCAGATCACGTGATGTGAATCATTTGATTCTTTGGAGCATGTTCGTGAATCTTTTGATTCAGATCGGGACTTCAGCGTGCATATCGCTAATCTTTTTTTCTGGTTTCTTTTTTATTAAACAGTACAAAACATCAAACCATAAGGAAATACAGTTGTAAAAAACAGAACAAAGAAAAAAGAAAGAAAGAATAGCCTTCACAAATACAAATCCCTTAAGAAAATTAACCATGGTTTGACTATAGTAAAAGTGTAGTAACAATGTTTTTTTTTTTTCAAAGTGTGGTTAGTGTAGCAAAACCATGGTTAATTTGTGGTTGCCAATCCAAAGAAAACATCTTTAAAACAGAAAGAAAAGTCACTTACAAAATGAGATTATATGAACATTAAAAAACATCTGACCAAAATTTCTCAGTGTGGGTACACTGGCAAAACAAGCGAATGACATCTTTCTCAGAACAAACTCGATATATTTTCCAAAGAAACATTTCTCATTTTTATTTAGTTTAACTTCATGTATTAATGAAAGTAAAACTAGAAAAAAAAAGAAAAAAAACACATTTTACAAATTACCAAAAATTTTAATAAAATTGAAAACTATAAAAATAAAAACTAATTTAAAACTACAACAGTATCTCAGTGATACTAAAAAGAAACCCACTTGATTTTACATCACTCTCAGGAATCAGATTCACAGATTTTTATCAGTCCACCAGAGAACAAAGTCAAGTTTCCAGGTTGCTTCAATGAGTTTGACTGAGGAAGAACTATTCCAGAGGTTTGTATCTGGTTAATTGTATATGCATTTACTTTATTTAGTTGTTTCTTATGGAAAATTTAAGTAATGTATGCCAATTTATTTATTTCAGTAATGATTCCTCATCAGTTTCTGTACTGGAAACCAAAATGTGACAAAACAAGCCAAGCGAAAAGCACTGCACATTTGAGCTAGAAGGTACAGTTTGGTGTGTTTGTCTTGATGCATTTTGCTTTCAGAATAAGTTTTCTTCATTTCACCAACTTTCACTTTAGGGAAAGTTGGGGAAATGAAGAAAACATACTGATATATTTAGCTATTTTTAAAAAGACAAACAAAAAGTTAATGTCTGTTTTTTATAGCTCAAATAAGGCTAAAAAAAAGCAACAACTGCTTTTTTATTTCAGCAGTCAGTTGAATAAAATATGCTAAAATAAGACTGTGAATGCAAGCGGTTCACTGACAAGGTGATAAGAGACTGAATTTTCTTATTTATTATTTTACCTGTAATATAATCTGCAAAACAAGATCTGCTCCAGACGTATGCATGTTTAGATGTTGCTTTCCACAGGCTTCTCTTATCATGTTGTCACTGAATTCCTTGATTCCACTGTCTTATTAGAACTTATTTTATTCATTGTGAAAAACGCATAACAATGTTTAGGCATGTTTGCCTTTTTTTAAAAAGCCAAATCTATTGAAATGTCTGTTATTTTTCATATATAAATGAATAGTTACTCTGGTAACCTGTGTTTGTTTTGCCCTGCACTAAAGTAAGTGATATATAAAAAGAAATTCATACTAGGCCTATATATTTAGTAAGGATGCATTAAATTGAACAAAGGTGACAGTAAAGACATTTATAATGTTACAAAAGAATTCTATTTCAGCTTTTGAACTTTCTGCTCATCAAAGAATCCTGAAATATGTATTACAGTTTACACAAAAATATGAAGCAGCACAACTGTTTTCAACATTGATAATAATCAGAAATGTTTCTTGAGCAGCAAATCAGCATATTAGAATGATTTCTGAATGATCATGTGACACTTAAGACTGGAGTAATGATGCTGAAAATCACAATTTGATCACAGGAATAAATTACATTTTAAAATATATTCAAATAGAAAAGAGTTATTTTGAATTGTAATAATACTTCTCAATATTATTGATTTTACTGTATTTTTGATCAAATAAATGCAGCCTTGGTGAGCAGAAGAGACTTCTTTCAAAAACATTAAAAATCTTTCCAACCGCAAATTTTTGAACAGTAATGTACAGGTGCATCTCAATAAATTAGAATGTGGTGGAAAAGTTCATTTATTTCAGTAATTCAACTCAAATTGTGAAACTCGTGTATTAAATAAATTCAGTGCACACAGACTGAAGTAGTTTAAGTCTTTGGTTCTTTTAATTCTGATGATTTTGGCTCACATTTAACAAAAACCCACCAATTCACTATCTCAACAAATTAGAATTTTTAATTTGACCAATAAAAAAAAAAAAAAACATTTTTAGTGAATTGTTGGCCTTCTGGAAAGTATGTTCATTTACTGTATATGTACTCAATACTTGGTAGGGGCTCATTTTGCTTTAATTACTGCCTCAATTCGGCGTGGCATGGAGGTGATCAGTTTGTGGCACTGCTGAGGTGGTATGGAAGCCCAGGTTTCTTTGACAGTGGCCTTCAGCTCATGTGCATTTTTTGGTCTCTTGTTTCTCATTTTCCTCTTGACAATACCCCATAGATTCTCTATGGGGTTCAGGTCTGGTGAGTTTGCTGGCCAGTCAAGCACACCAACACCATGGTCATTTAACCAACTTTTGGTGCTTTTGGCAGTGTGGGCAGGTGCCAAATCCTGCTGGAAAATGAAATCAGCATCTTTAAAAAGCTGGTCAGCAGAAGGAAGCATGAAGTGCTCCAAAATTTCTTGGTAAACGGGTGCAGTGACTTTGGTTTTCAAAAAACATAATGGACCAACACCAGCAGATGACATTGCACCCCAAATCATCACAGACTGTGGAAACGTAACACTGGACTTCAAGCAACTTGTGCTATGAGCTTCTCCACCCTTCCTCCAGACTCTAGGACCTTGGTTTCCAAATGAAATACAAAACTTGTTCTCATCTGAAAAGAGGACTTTGGACCACTGGGCAGCAGTCCAGTTCTTCTTCTCCTTAGGCCAGGTAAGACGCCTCTGACATTGTCTGTGGTTCAGGAGTGGCTTAACAAGAGGAATACGACAATTGTACCCAAATTCCTTGACACGTCTGTGTGTGGTGGCTCTTGATGCCTTGACCCCAGCCTCAGTCCATTCCTTGTGAAGTTCACCCAAATTCTTGAATCGATTTTGCTTGACAATCCTCATAAGGCTGTGGTTCTCTCGGTTGGTTGTGCATCTTTTTCTTCCACACTTTTTCCTTCCACTCAACTTTCTGTTAACATGCTTGGATACAGCACTCTGTGAACAGCCAGCTTCTTTGGCAATGAATGTTTGTGGCTTACCCTCCTTGTGAAGGGTGTCAATGATTGTCTTCTGGACAACTGTCAGATCAGCAGTCTTCCCCATGATTGTGTAGCCTAGTGAACCAAACTGAGAGACCATTTTGAAGGTTCAGGAAACCTTTGCAGGTGTTTTAAGTTGATTAGCTGATTGGCATGTCACCATATTCTAATTTTTTGAGATAGTGAATTGGTGGGTTTTTGTTAAATGTGAGCCAAAATCATCAGAATTAAAAGAACCAAAGACTTAAACTACTTCAGTCTGTGTGCATTGAATTTATTTAATACACGAGTTTCACAATTTGAGTTGAATTACTGAAATAAATGAACTTTTCCACGACATTCTAATTTATTGAGATGCACCTGTATATCTGATTTTAGATTTACCCACATATAAAAATGTGATTTTTCGGGAGCTTGTTGGACATTTTACATTTCAATCATGTGACTTTTCCATTAAAATGGATGGTTGTTGACTTGAGAATACTATAACATATGCAGGCATTGGGTGATGTAGATGGTAACCCTCATTTGTGAAATATTTTACTAATCGAATGAAGGTTACCATCTAGACATTATCAGGCAGCAGGCACAGAGAGGAAGGTGTATATGAATGGTCCTCTGGGGCTATTATACACGCAATACCGTTCAGTATTTGAGAAGGGCAGCCCGTCGGCACCAGGAGAATGAACGAATGACAGCAGGTTTGCTGTTAATAATATTTTATGAAAAGCAGAAGTAGACGGTGGAGCAGCCATCATGAGGAGCTCTGTTGAGAGTGATTAACAGGAGGAAATAGACAGACAGCAGGGGTTATTTGCTCTGTAACTGCGGAACACAATTGAAAGATGGCAATACTAAAAACTCTCGATCTGTTTCAACCCTCATCTGGCCTGAACGAGGCGCCTGTGCCAGTCTAGTCCTTCCCTTTTTGTTGAGAATGTAAAATGATTTTAGATAGCACAACGACACCTGTCAGCAGGACGGTGACACTGTTATAAGGGTATAAATTTGTATTCAGCAACAGAAGTACAAGGCCAGTAAGAAAGAACGGGGTGTTGTTTGTTGCTGAAAATGTTGAGGCCAGCGTTGGGAGTAGCCTGCTAAAAGTAACCATGCTGTTTTAACTACATTTGTTAAGTAGTGTGACAGTAGCTCAGCTGTTTTCTCTTTTTGGAAACAAGCTATTTTAGTAGTGATGTAACATGAAAAAAACTTCATGTCACATTATATGAAACAAGCTCTTGTTGAATGTTCCTTTTATTTTCAAGAAGTGTTGGGAGACCTTAATCATTACAGTTTGTTTTGGTGAAATGGTTCATTTTGGTGCCAGTGTGCCATTTTATTTTTTTTGTAGCACCATTCAAAAGGTTGCGGTCTGGAAGATTTTTGAAAGAAATCTCTTCTGCTCACCAAGGTTGCATTTATTGAATCAAAAATACAGTAAAATCAGTAATATTATGAAATATTACTACAATTCAGAACATCTGTTTTCTATTTGAATAAAGTTTAAAATGTAATTTATTCCTGTGATCAAAGCTGAATTTTCAGCATCATCACTCCAGTCTCCAGTGTCACATGATCCTTCAGAAATAACAATTTAGAAAAAATATTATCATTGATGAAAACTGTTGTGCGGCTGCATTTTATTTATTTATTCATGTATTTATTTATTTATTTATTTATTTATTTATTTATTTTGTGGAAACTTTGATACATTTATTTTTTTCAGGATTATTTAATGAATAGAAAGTAAAAAAGAACAGCATTTATTAAAGCAGAAATCATTTGTAACATTATAAATGTCTTGCTGTGACTTTTGTTAAATTTAATGCATCCTTGCTTAATAAAAGTATTAATTTCTTTAAAAAAAATCTTGCTTGATAATTTTTAATACTTTTATTATTAATAGTATTTATATCTAAAACATTCCATTAAATAGCCTCATTGTACTAAGCTCTTTCCTGAAGTCTAGCTTCATTGTAACAGCTTCGTTGTTAAACTTACAAGCCATAACCACTATAGATGTTTAGTTGAACACATCCCAGATTGAATGAGTATTCAGATGGAATGGCTGATCAATGGATTTTCAATTACCAATTCTTAAGCTTTTGGTCCCAGATCTTAAATATCTGATTGCATCTTAGGTTTAACTACTTAAATTATGAGTACCTTGTGGCTAGGCAAACTACTTTCAGGTAGTTTCTTCCTCAGCTTGATTTCACCTCCCTGTCACCATTGTACTATTGGGTATACCGCCGAATACTAGTACAGGCTTTTTACCACTGTAACTAGGTAACCCCTCAGGACGAGATGTCAGCATCAATGTTTTATTCATGTTTTGTATCTTTGGATTTACCATCAGAACTTTACGCGCACCAGCATTTGTCTGCTGCTGATGTATTGCAGGAGGGCAATTTATTTGACATGCAGCTTTCAGAAATGCCTTATTATAGTAAAATATTATAGTAAAATGTGTATTTTTGCTATAGCAAACATGACTTGGAACATGCAATTAAGTTAACAGTCATACACATTTATACACTTAAGGATGGATTGCTTTTAAGCCAACTGTAAACTCTACCAAACTTCAAAAGTTTTTAAGCGAACTCAAATGTGCCGAAACTGCTTTCGCATCAAAACAAACAATCTGACCTCAAGTCTTAAAGCTCTAGTGTGAAATCACCCTCAAAGTAGCTTCCTCAGCACTGCTTGAGATGAATTTATGTGTGAACTGCCGTTTGGTTGTGGTTTATGTTGTACATACGGTATCTGTCAGTAAATGGGAGTTTGAGTCCCGGTGAAGGAGATACAGTCACAAGAGCCGAGAGCTGTGAAAGCCTCCGTCGGGACACACGCGTGCACACATACACACACTGCACTGGGACACGGACACCTGCTCAATAACAAGGGGAAGGGAGGAGAGGATGGAGCGATGGTGGATAGACTAAATCCTTTTTTCCATCATTACCTCAGTCCCGGCCCAGCGATGGCTTCTCTTCAGAACACTCTCTGCCTTCTGCTCGTTTAATTAGTCTCAGAGCTGCTCTCTGTCTCACTCACACACACTTTAGCTCTCAAATACACTTCTCCGTCCTGTAACCTTGCCTTATTCTATTAAGTTGAAACCCTTCCTATGTTCCCCACATTTTCTCCATTCCCCACTGTCTCCCTTAAGAAGTCACATTATACAGTGGGATTAAAGGTCTGAGACCATGTTGGAAATCTGGGATTTTTTGTAATATGAACCTGGAAATAAACAGATTTAGGATTTTGAATCCTAAGATTTTAAACAAAGAAAAGTTGTGACAAAATTAGAGAAAAAATATTTAAGATTGGCTACTATTTTTAGATATAAATGTAAGTAAATAAGTGTCATTGATAATGTGGCTCTTTGTAGAGATGGGCAGATGTTTGTCTTTCCTTTGAAGCTCAGGATGCTCTTTGGAACGTCTCAGATCATGCTAGAGAACATGATCATTTTTGGAAAGTCAAAACTTTTTCAAATAATCTTTCAATTAAATTAACATGGTGATAATATAATTTGCAATCATTTATTGATTGTTTTAACAAATCTATCTATCTATCTATCTATCTATCTATCTATCTATCTATCTATCTATCTATCTATCTATCTATCTATCTGTTGTTCTATCATTCTATATATATTCTATCTATCTATCTATCTATCTATCTATTGTTCATTTGTTCTATAATCTATCTATCTATCTATCTATCTATCTATCTGTCGTTCTATCGTTCTATCATTCTATCGTTCTATCTTTCATTCTATTCTTGTCATTTTCTGATTGGTGGTCCTGACACTCAATCTCTATTCTCTTTACTGGATTGTTTTACATACTGTTTTGGCAAAGCATCATTACAAAAAAACAAACAAACAAAAAAAAAAAAACAGCGACCAAAAATAATTAGGTGCCAGAAGTAGCAGTATTAAAGATAATAACATTCTCTCTCTGTCTCTCCATGTGTCCCTGTGGTTCTGACCCGTCCGTACTCTTTGTTGAGCCGGTTCTGTTCTTTTGGAGCATCGTCGTCTGCTCCGGGCCATCTGACCGTTCACCCCTTATCGCCCGGCCTCCAACTCACTCCACCATCTCTCGAGTTCATCCCTCCATCTGCTGTCATCGCTCTTCACAGCCTTTGTTTTCTTGCTGTCAGAAATGAATAATTTTGAAAGTGTTTTGAGCTGTTTTGAATATCTGATGTTTTTAGCATATTATTAGTGCTTGCCGCATAGAGCAAGTGCAGAATGTGAATTTAAATGAGTTTAAAATCTGATCTGAGATCCTGTTTACTGTCGAGCTAAAACATTTAGCGCCTGTGTTCGCTCCGGCACTGCGAGGAAAGTTTGGGTAAATTGTTTAATGTGCAGGGCTGGAGGGAAAAGATCGTGAGCAGAGCGAAAAGCAAACAGAGAGACAGAGCTGCACTCCTTCAGTCTGTCTGTCTCTCCTCTCTGTTCTCTGCGTCTGAAAGAGATGCGCTGGTGTGATAGAGTTCACGCTGACAGCCTGACACCACTCATCTGTCTCCTGAGAGTCAATCATTCCAGACAGGTACCATTACTCAAACACACACACACAACAGCCAGAATGTGCACATAAACACAACAAACAGGAAAGTCAGTCTTTAGCATCTCTCACAATCAAAACAACACTTTACATGTATGTTACACACACACATGTAGAAATGCACGTGTAAATGATCACATCGCATACATCTGACACATCTCAGATGTAAATAATGCGATTCACTTCACAACTTCATGAACACACCATTTTATCAAATGAATCTTTTTAGTGGCTCTCTGTAAATTATTCTTTGTTTATATGTAGGCTGCTTTGTTAACAAAATAAATTAATAGAAATTATGATAATTTATTTTTCTTCTGACTGTATTAATGAAAGTTTCTTAACAACAGCAAAAGTGTCTCCCGAGTTTCCTATGCTGCAAATCAGTATCTCAAGAAGATGAATTTGGGCCTTGTTGAACTTTGAATTGGCATTCTGATGATAGATCGTTATCATTGCGCTGATATCCATTTGGTATGTTTTGTTTTTGCTTATTTTGTTCTTTTTTGTTGTAGCTGTTAAGAAGTACAGTGTTGAAATATCAGGTCAGGTTAATTTTATTACTATAACGCTTTATGCAATACAAATGACTTCAAAGCAGCTTTACAGTAAATTTTAGTGTCCTCTATTAGTTGTTAGTGAGCAGCAGATGATCAGTGGCTTCGTGTTGCATTGTAAGAATTTTAGGCCGTTTTGTGCTTCTTAAAGTGTCGTCGTAAACAAAAGTGAGACACTGAATCCCTTCACAGAGGGCATTTTAACTTTGTTATGGGTGCTATCATAATTAAAAAGAAATGTTGCTGTCTATGATCACATGATTATGGGTGTGGCACATACTTGTTATACAATTTGAAGAAATGTATGTATTACCTGGGATTTAAACCCATTAGGAAATGTTTGTTTCTACCATGCACCAGAAGTAGACAGTAGGCTACTCAAGAAATATACTTAAATATGTATACAGTACAGTCTATATTAATGAAAATTTGCTACAATATTTGCTGTTATATTATCAAGGTAGGATCCCAAAACGGGGCGTTATGCCTTCATGTATGGTGTTTACACATATGCCTGTAGGGCATGACAGTAATGAGCAGGGCATAGTTATGTTCTCTTCCTCATTTTCCCTGTATGGTGTAATTTAGCATGCCTAAAATGCTGTATTGATAAGTCCACTTAATAATGAATTCATATGGAATCTCCTTTCAGCTCACAGAATCTTTATCATTTTACTTAACAAAATATGTTATTATATTATTAAATCATACAGTATTGCCACAGTTTTATTGTAATAAAGGTAACTGTGGTGTTTTGATAGAGTGATAGTGAGTTCTCAGCAGATGTCGCTGTTGCCACAGTAATATTGACCGGACGCGCGCACGCTCGTTTTTATTATCCACGTTCATTAACTTATTTACTAGTTCTGCTGGTAGATTTCCCGGTAAAACGACTGTAAACAGACGTTTTGAACGGTTGAGACCGCATCAGTGCAGCGCAGAGGCGCGTCTGCGGGCTTCAGCTTCACCAGGCCTCACCTGTCTCTTCTGACCCGGAAGCTGCGCGGGTTTAATTATATATTACACCCGCTTGTTCGCGCCAGCAGGGGGCGTTACGAGCACACCGTGAAAAACAACTTGACACTAACAAAAAAAGTACTGTGGCATTACTCTGTAAGTAGATTTAGCGTACCGTGCATATGCAAATAGTGTATTTGTCGTTCATAATGGTTGGTCCATGAAATTGCATTTGTTTGTGTTGACATATTGTACCAACATAATGCCATGTTTGTTTTGTTATGTACTTTTGACAGTGGTGCAATAGTATTACCATGGTATTCTTTTCTTAACTTGGAACCATAGTAAGAAACCATGGTATCCCACAGTACCTTTTCTAAGTGAGGATATCACATGAAAATACGATGTTATTTTGATATATAGCCTATTAATTCAAGGTACGTCCAAAGTACATGTCCAAACCCAAGTTTTCTTACAACTTTTCTGTTGAATGTAGCTCATGCTGCCATTATGATTGTTTATGTGAATATACCATACAAAAATGGTATATAATAATCTGATAGCGTTACTCTACGTTTCAGCAGCCACAGGTCTCCGTCACATATTTACAATCTGTAAAATCTGAAATACAAGTGAGTTCAACATTCATAACTCACAGTTTCATGTGTTAAGCATAAGCGTTCATATATTTTACTGATTGAAATAACAAGACAAGCTTCATCCTTCGCTTCCTGCCTCCAGGTGCAGACAAACACCTGAACATCCTGCGCGCCTGTGTACGATACTTTCATTTTAATTAAACGCCTCTCATCATCACATCACGTGACTGAAACCTTTTTACCAATCTTTTTGTTGTTAGTTTGAAATCCAGTGCAGTCAATTCTGTACTTGTTTTTCTTGGCAGCAGAGCCGTGTTCATTAGCACCGGAGTCAATAGCAGCAGCTCTTAACGCATCTCGACTCAGATTAAAGGGTTAGTTTAGCATTCAAAGTCTAACGCGCTGGTCAGGACTCGCTGGCTGTCTGGATTACAAGGGTTAACAGGCGACTTAACCGAATCAACTTAACCAGATAATGCGGAGGATTTATTTCCGCCTGATTATTCTAATATGCTTTAGATGACGACTGGTGTGAAGACTCTCGCTCTCACGCACGCGCCGCACTAGAAGACCTATAAACTTCCCTATTAGCTGCTTCAGTTAAAATGGCATTTGTGCAGTATTTTATCAGGCAGTTGACAAGTGAATTAGAGTTGGCTGTTAGCGCCGTTGAGCTTTATGACAATAGCCTTAGGGTCTCGCTAAAGATCGCTGCACCGCCCTGCTCAGCCCGCGCCGCTGCGCTCAAACCGAAGTGACATGCTGTCATAACAATAGTTTACAAAAACGTGAAGTTCTGCGTTTGGGCAGAAAAAGCCAGGGAGTTTTAACTTCTGCGTCTGTGTCTTTTTTTTCTCTCCCTCTCGCAACATCCCATTTGCGCTCTGACAGTTTTGGGTGTTTTTATGTGTGCTAATGCTCCGCGCTCTCATCTGCCTCCATACATAAAATGCAAATTCAGCGATGGTTATTTGTAAACGGTGCGCGTGTTTGTTTGGCCAGGTTGCTTTCACAGAACTGTCTCCCTCTATGACTTGTTGTAAAGGTAAATATAGTGAAATATTGAACAATCCAGCAGCACAAAAAATGTACGCGCACCGAAAAAAAAGTTTTCTATCTCTCACCAACACACAAAATACATCAAAGAATTGCTCTTTCTTATTGGTATTCTCTGAACGCCTCTGAAGGTACTGAGGTCGCAGTGAGGTCTGTAACCCCTCACACACACACACACACACACACACAGGCTTACCCAGTCCAAATGAATTCACACACTGTCATACACAAAGACAGACAGATGTATTGTATATTGTGAGTGTGTGTGTGTATGTGTGTGTGTACCTGGCTGCTCTGTGAAGTCTTTAATGGGATTTTGCCTCGGGCTGTTTTATTAAGATGTTGCTTTCTGCTGCCTGTGCAGCTGACACCATCCCCCCCCCATCCCACAGACACACACACACACACACACACACAATCCCCCCAGACCCCACCTCCAAACATACACACACACTCACTCATCCCTCTGAAATTTCTGCCACACTGCAGTCCTTGCTTTCATTCTGAGGCCTGTGTGTGTGTGTGTGAGTCAAGGGTCGTTATTTCGGTGTGTGTCTGTTTCTGAACATCTCAGACAGGAACAGTTTAACTATAACTGTGTTAATGTGTTTTGATAGATGAGAGTGTGTCTGTGCTCAAAAATTAATTAGGCCTGAATTTAAGATTCATGTATTTGAATTGCATATAAACTTCCGTTTGGATTGCACAGTTTTCACATGAACAAACTAATGTACTTAATGTGATACAGGTCAGATGTCTGTAGTAATAGTACTGAATAAACTGAATGATATTAAATACACAGTAACCAGGTCTATATATGTATGATCAATAAATCCAACTGGTTTAAATTTTATACATTGTTTCTTAACCCGTTTCATTCATGTATGACTTGACAAATATGCATCATATATGCACAATATTTTATATATTGTTTATGTTAAAATTGTGCAATGGAAATTTTATATACAGTTCAAATACATCTATCTCAAATTTAGGCCTAAATATTTTTGTGTGGGTGGGTTTATCTGTAATTGGTGAATGCTTTCCTTTTCCTTTAGGAGTTAGTTGGTAGTCATTGTAATATATATATATATATATATATATATATATATATATAAAGTTAACGAGACGTTGGTCCTCATTTACATACTATAGATATGTTAACATGTGGGTTCAATTAGCTATACTTTGTAACAAAATTCTTAGCTGAAAACCATCCTCAGTTCATAAATAAAGCTAAATATTTTTTTTGTTCTAAAAGGGATTCTTTAAGAATTATTATAGGTTTAGGTCTTGACGGTTATAATTAGCATTATATGAAAACAGTAACAATTTATGCAGTATTCTTACAGCTAAGTGGTTGTATATGTATGTACTTTGGGGGCAAATTTGTCCTCAGAAGTTGAGATAAATCTGACTAAACATACGTTGGTGATAAATATATATAAAATAAATGTTACATTTACATTTATGCATTTGGCAGATGTTTTTATCCTTTCAAAGTGTTTTATGATACATACATATACATACATATATGTATAAAAATTTCTATATTTCACAAATTACTACAAAGACATGGTAACAACTCAAATTAAATCTCAAAATTTACAGTAGATAGACTAAAACAGTATTTCCTTGTAAAACATACTCCCCTTATCTTTGTTTTATTTACAACTTCAAAAATTTTTTATTATTATTTTTTAATGAGCTCCCATTGGGAATCTTTCATTTTAAAAAATGAAAAATAAATCATTTTAATGGCATTCTTTTCTAAAAAATGAAAATGAAGATTATGCGTTGAGTAAGGTTTTACACTTTGTGTGTGTCCTCACATGGAGTGGACTTCAAATGAAAAAAAGTAGCATGTTATTTATGTGAGCATGTGTGTGCATGGCTGCAGTGTCAGGCTGATTGTGCTGTCAGGGTTCGAGATGCTCAATGAGCTTCCTGTTTGTCTCGCTCTGGGCAGTATGTTCATCTGCAGACACTGACTGAGTGTCCTGTCTCTCTCTCTCTCTGTCTCTCTCTCTTCTCTGCTGTATCCCTGAGGCCTATAGATTGTGCAGAACATTCTGCATTCAGCAGCTTAAAGACACCGGCAGAGACAGCGAGGCTGGAAAGGAAGGGACACAGCAAAGAGTGACAAGAAGATGGAGGAAGAAAAGAAAAGAGTGCATAACAGGAAAAAGGGTTCAGTTAAGCTCTTTCTCTAACACACACACACACACACAGACTGAGTTTGCTGGACACTGATGCTTTGTGACATCACAGCACTTTGTCTGATATTTTAAATATGAGGTTGAGACCCCGGTCAGGGGCGGAGCCTCAGAACAAACACACACACATATAAATAAGAAAGAGACTATGGAGTGTAATAGTAACCGCCCATTTTTTTTTTTTTTTGGGCTCCGGAAGTATTTTTCACATTCATTTTCTCCATGTGGATTCAAAGTAATAAACTAGATCAACAAGCTCAGAAACTGACATTGCAAACTTTGATTTGATGCAAAAAGTATTTGAAAATCATAGGAAAAATATATATAAAGATGCAATGCAATATTTATCCCATATAACCACTGTGAATGATGTAATTGAGTTGAAAATGGCAGTATAATATAAAACAATCAATTCTGATTTATAGTTTTTGATTGTAATTATAAAAAAATATTTGAATTTATATGTAATTTATACATATATAATTTTTTATAATTTATAAATATATAACTTTTTATAATTTCAGTCGCTCTCTGTATTATTATTATTTTTTGTGTATAGAATATAAGTAGTCATATATCACTTGGGACTGATTATTATAACATTTTATTTGGGCCAACAACACCCTTGAGGTAAAAGGCTTAATAAATAAATTAAATAGTGTCTAAATAAAAAAAAAAAGAAATGCAGAATATTTCAGAATTTATTTCAGATTTTTTTTTTATCCCATAAAAAAGTTGTGTCTTCATCTGGTTTATTTTGTTTTATTTTATTTTATGTTTTTATTTATTTTTACTTGTATTTATTTATTTATTATTTTTGGGATGATGATTTCTCTGCTGTACAGGTGAAGGTTGGTAGTTTGTTCCACCACCGAGGGACAGTTTGTGCAAAGTGAAAATAGAAAATATCATAGCTCAGGGTAAAAACAGTAGAAGCCAATAGAAAAAAAATAAACGTGTGTTTGTGCTGCAGTAATTCACCTGGGAGAATTTGATTGACAGTTTGAGGGGCAGGACTTGGACTGACTGACAGTCATTAAATGTCATTAAGAGCAATTAGCAATTAATACAGAAGTTGCTAATCCATGAAACAGCCGTACTAATGAGCGTATGACAGCACACACACACACACACACATGCAGTGTGACTGGTGGAGACTCGTCAGAGGAAGAAACATCAGTCAGTATCGATTGTGCTTTAATTTCTGCAGTCAGCCTTAGGCCTCAATCACACGCCACGTTTACAACTAAAGACACACAAACACGCTACATTTACACAGGAGCTTAGAAGAAACACACACTCATGTAATGTGTCAGATTACTGTTATTCAGTCCATTAGTTTCTTTTTGTTTTGTTTTAATGTTGGAAGGAACTGAGAAAAACATTTTTTTTTTTTTGAATTCCTTTATGAATAGAAAGTTCAAACGAACAGCATTTATTTGAAATAAATCTTTTATAAATACATTTTAAATATAAAATTCTTTAAAAAAGAAAAAACCTACAGTCCCCCAAACTTTAGATGGTAGTAATATAATAATTATGTTATTTAATTTATTATTTATTACTAATATTGCAATTAGTATGTCACCGTGTACCTTTAAAGTGAGTAGTTTATATCATGATGATTTGTTTATTGCTACTATATACATATGTACATATCGTTCAAGAGTTTGGGGTGTCTTTTTGAAAGAAATTAATACTTTTATTCAGCAAGGACACACAAAAAATTGATCAAAAGTGGCAGTAAAGACATTTATAATGTTTCAATTTCAATTTCAAATACTGTTATTCATCAAATGATTCTCACAAAAATATGAAGATAATAAATATCATTGATAATCAGAAATGTTTCTTGAGCAGAAAATCAGCATATTAGAATGATTTCTGAAGGATCATGTGACACTGAAGACTAATGATGCTAAAAATTCAGCTGCACATCACAGGAATAAATTACATTTTACAATATTTTCAAATAGAAAACGCTTATTTTAATAAATTAAATGTTTTATAATATTTCATAATACTACTGTTTTTACTGTGTTTTTGATCAAATAAATGCAACCTTGGTGAGCATAAAAGACATTTCAGAAAAAATATTTTGAACTGTAGCTTATATGTGTCTATACATTTATATGTTGCAACGAAATCCATAAAATATATTCAAGATATAATTGTAATAGACATTTAAGCGATATATTTCTGTGCTATGTATTTGTGGACTATTTGTATGACAGAGTTCCCATACATAGAAAGTATACATACTCACTTATGATGTTTTATTTCATTTAGGATGCTCCCTGTAAGACTAGCACACTAGATTTTGAGTCTCTGGCTCAATTTGTATACTGCATACTAGTGTACTACTCTTACTGTCTATGCCATATAAAGATATTGCAGGAATAGTATGCTGAGCCAGTCTCTCTCACTTCATCTCTCTTTCTGCGTCTTTGTCTTCCACTTTGCCTTTCCGCTAGTTTCTATCAGGATGGTGTGAGCGAAACGGAGGGACGGGAGGAAGAAATGATTACAGCAGCGTAACTTTGGAGCAAAAAGACAGTGAGAGACGTTTCTGAAGCGTTGAAGGAGATACGCGCACGAGAGAGGGAGAGGAAGCGAACGGTCGATTTATCTTATATTGACAGGAGCGGCTTCAAACGATGACCTTGAGGACTAATGAGAGTAAATGAGTGAAATATTTTTCACTTTTAAAAAGTGAAACTATAATCAAATGGAAGCCTGAAAGATGGACTAATGAGCTTCAGCGATGATGAAAGCGTGTGAGAGAGAGAGCGAGGGATACGGACTGATAGAACGAGAGAGAGAGAGCGAGAGGGAGGTAGTCATCTGGCAGAGCCTGCAGTGTCAGGCCCTCACTCCTGCCATCTCATTAGCTGACCTGACGACTGCCTGATTAGAATACGTTTGATGAAAATTTCAAGGATTTTTTCCCCCCTCAACATTAAAAATTTTTTGGTGTGATTTAATAAATATTGCACAACGTTTTTTTAGAGACAGAGAAACTGGGAGGTAATTAATTACGATTAAAGCAGTCTGGACTGAGTTGATTTACCGTCATTATTCACCCCGAAATCAACAAATATATTCAAAACGTGGAGAGAGAAATGGACAAATATTCAGATGCACACATCCAGAAACTTGTGCACACACTTGCATGCTAGACGTTATTTCACTCAACACAAACTGAATTTGTACCTTTCAAAATTAATTGAACATCTTATTTCAAGTTTGTTCTATGCTTCGTTCTTTGGTGTTTTCATGCCGGTTTGCAAAACAGCTTTCTGTGCATTAGTGCCACCAGATGGCTTAATCTGTTTTGATGGCATGGCGTTGAAGAAATCTTGCTAGGGTGGATTTGATATTTGTTTGGTGATTTTCTTGTTGTTGTGATTTTATGATGGTAACCATGAGGAACAGTGTCGCTTGTTTTTAATGCTCTTTTCAGTGAAGTAAAGACACTAATGTGCCTTTGTAAAAATGTTTTTGAATCAACTGAATCAACTTTTTTTTTTTGTCTTTCAGATATTTCCACTTTGCGGAAAACTTCAGACTCCCATATCCAGTGTGAACCATCGTGATTGGTCCATTATTGTGGTAATAATTTCATATATATATATATATATATATATATATATATATATATATATATATATATATATATATATTTTACCTTTAAGCAGCATATGTATGTCTATAGTTTGGGGTCAGTAAGAAATTAATACTTTAATTTTAGAAATTAAAGCTTTTATTCAGTTACAATGCTTTAAATTGATCAAAAGTGACTAAAGAAATTTGTAATGTTACAAAAAAATTATATTTCAAATAAATGCTGTTCTTTTAAACATTCTGTTTATCAAAGAATATCATGGTTTACACAAAAATATTAAGCAGCACAACTGATTTCAACATTTATAATAATTAAAAATGTTTTTGTATAATAAATTAAATTAAATTCAATTCAATTAAATAATAAATTAATTCTTGCATTAAGCAAGGATGCATTAAATTGATCAAAAGTGACAGTAAATACACTTATAATTCACTATATATATAAATTATTATATTTCAGATAGATAGAAAATATGTTTTTACACTTAGCATATTTAATATTACATACACAAATATATTAACCAAAATATATTTAAATATACTTTATTTGAATCATTTTTTGTGTTTTTAATATGCTTTTAGACAAGCCATGTGCCAATCCATTTATCAACACCATTGCTGAGTATTTTTCCCTTAAAAGTGTAGTTTCCCAATGGCAGTCACAGAAACGCTGTTTGAAACAGCCCTTTTTTTCTATGTCACAAAATTCAATAACCAATCGCGTCAAGGGATCCTATCCTTAGCATATCATTAACTGTGCTACAAAACAGAGGGTCTAGTGAGAAGGCAGTCGGGTTAATCCAGTAACAGTTATATTTTTCTGTAGATGTTTCGCTAACTGTTAATATTTCCCCTATTTTCACGATGTCATGTGCTGTTACCGCTTATTTATTTGTATTTAGAACTGCTAACTTCATTAATAACCCGCTGCAACAGTGTAAATGTAGCCCGGAGTCAGACCCATCCCTCCCGCAATGACATCCGCATGTCACACGAATTTGCTCGCGGGCGTGATTTGGAATCACAAACTTGGATGCATTCGAGTCTTCAAGGCATTTTGAGGACACAACATCGTCAAGTAGGTAAATTTTAACGAATGTTACAGTATCCACTGTAGTTGTCCGCTAGTAAAAACAGTTTTATCAGTCATTATCCGTGTACAAACCAGTGCAAACAGATAATGTTACCTCACGAAGTTAGCCATCAGTCTCCTTGCTTACGTTGAGCATATAGCTTGTTTTTGGTTCAAACATATATGGCTTAATTAAACCAATATTTCCACTTGCCATTGCCATTGTATGGCATTTACTACGGTTCAGGGGTCAGGAGGCGCTGGCTCATGGCTGGCTGGTGTGTGACTGAGTGGAGGCGGGGCTAATTTGTGTATTCATAGATCCGCGTATAGTAAATGAGGCAAGGTTGTAGAGTTACATTCAAGCTATTTTAACACATGAGAAAATTATTTTCACAAGAAAAATCATTTGAATATGTAATTTTGATGATCAAAGATGAGTTTTAAAGGATGCAATTTTTGACTACAGGGGGACTTTAATACATTTAAATATAATGAATTATTAGATACATATGCACATTAAATATGCAGATTAAATCGACCCAAAGTAACAGTAAAAACATTTTTACAGTTTTACAAAATATTTCAAATAAATGTTGTTCCTTTGAACTTTCTAGATGTTAAAGAATTCAAGGGGAAAAAATTGTTTTCATGGTTTACACAAACATACGAAGCAGCACAACTTTACAATGTTTACGAAGCAGCAAAACAATGTTTTTAACATTGATATAAACGATTCTTGAGCAGCAAATCAGCATATTACAATGATTTCTGAAGGATCACGTGAACTGAAGACTGGAGTAATAATGCTGAAAATACAGCTTCACATTACAGCAATAAATTACATTTTACAATATATTCAAACAGAAAACAGTTATTTTAAATTGTAATATTTCACAATATTACTATTTTTACTGCATTTTTGATCCAATAAATGCAGCAGAAGACACTTCTTTCAAAAACGTTAGAAAATCATACCAAATCCAACATAGTATCATGCATTAATGTGATAGCTTTAAGCTAACTTTCATTCATTTTTGATACAGGTATAATGTAGGCCGCTGTTGAGGATCAGCTTCAAAAACTACAGGTTGGTGACTTTATTTTTCTTCTTTAAAGCTGAAGTGCATCCTTTTCTAATTTATAAATACTTTAACTATATACAGGGACACCGGCTCAACCAATGGCATGAGTTTGGGGGCGGGGCTTTCTGTTTGCTGACGCTAGCGGTCTTCACCTTCAAATCCGTTCTTGATCACAAACACTCGCAATTCGTCCACATCAGCATCCCTCAATCTGTTTCTAGTTCACCTAAACGGTTTGTTTAAGCGGCTGCTCTCAGTAAGCACTCGTTCTCTGGTCTGATTCATTTGTGCAGAGTCAATTCCCTGTGGAAGATCTAGGAGGAGCTGTTTGTTTGGCTGGAGGAACTGCCCTGTGGCGGCTCTTTGAGAGGTTAAGCTGGAGATTGTCATTGCCCAAGGTGAACTGGCTTTCAGTGGTAAGTTAGAAATTCAGAGTTCAGGTCAGTTAGAAATTATAACAGCTCTGTGTGGCGCTACATACACACACCAAAACAGTTAATAATAGAAAATATTCTCTCTAATTGTTGGGCTTTAATTAATGAGCCCTAACCTTTGGAGAGAGGGAAATTATTCATGTATCCGGTCGAAAATATGAATATGCAAATGCCACCCCTGGAGGACAGCACGCAATGACAAACCAATGTCTATATTTTCATATTTTCGTTTGTTTTATTCATCCCCCCGCAGACACAGGCAATACCAAAAACAGCCACAGGTCGTGACGGCTAATGCCCAACTTCCCCACCAATGCGAATGATCCGTCGCTTTTGTGCTTTTCCCTCACATCTATAAGTCGTAATTAAATCAAGTTTGCATAAAAAATTGTTTCCCTGCGTGAGATGAGGTTGAAGTTAAAACATGACCCTTTTCTGGCCCGAGAGGACGAACGTGGTTACCAGCAAACTATTTGACACGATACATCCAGCAGCGTACGTTTACAACCGCCGACACACGCTTCTACAAACACGTACTCGCTGTTTACTAATTCATTCGCAGCAAGAAAATTTCTCTCTTTACTCTCTGGCTGCGGTGTTAAACACCCGGCCTTGAGAAATCAGACCATCAGCCTCTGAGCAACAGCAGCTGCAACTAAATTAGTATGCCATTAGCATGTTTTATTTCTTTAGGTGAGGAATTACATTTGAATATTAATTTGACTGCATGTTTAAAGGCAGTGCTTACCGGATCTCCATAAATTAGCTTTAATATGTGGATTAGCCCTTTAGCATCATACGCCAGTGCGAGGCAAGACTAGCGTCTGAAGTGAGTGTGTTGCTGTATCTCAGATCGCCACGAGTGGGACGTCGGGATCGTGACCTGTCAGGCCCTGCTCCCTAAAGCCGCGTATGATCGTAACATAAACGCGGGTCTGTGCGGCGGTTCTGTCACTGATAGTAATAACGCCTGGAATGCTGTCACAGCTTCAGCATTTCAAAGTACTTCAAGTAGGCATGATTGTTTTTGCACACTGTATTGCCAAAACATCTATACACAAGCACAAATAAAATGTCAATTATAGTAATAAAATATTCTTAAAAAAATAACAGTTAACTTATGATTTAATTAAATGTATAATCTTTTACATTTTTCAATGCATTGAATTCTGTGTTATTTTAGTAGAGATACTCTTGTAATTTATTAATATTTTAAATCAGTTCTTTATTTTAATATTTTCAGTTTTCATTTTAATTTTAGTTAAAGTTTTAATAATTTTGTTGTGTTTTTGTCTTTTTTTAGTATGTATTTTTTAAATATGTCTGTATAGTTTTTGTTGAATTTTATTTGAGTACATCAAGTTGCAACTAGCTGAAATACAAAACAAATATTATATTTTAATTTTAATGAACTTTTTTATGTTTTTAGTTGTAGTTAACTATAATAACCCTGGTTTATTTATTTAACATTCTACAAATTAATTCAGAGCTGATTGGAACTGATGTGCAAGTGGCAGAAACATCATTATGTTTAAAATATTACTTTTCCACAAAAGAAGATATTTTGAAAGTCAGTGGGCTCCAAACAACATTGAAACATTTTTCAAAATTGTTTATTTTTTGGTTTGGTTTCAGAATTTTTATTTATGGGTGAAGTTGCCCTTTAAGTATTTAAATTGGTTGACAGCACTAATAAAAATAAAATAAATGTAAACAAATAAACAAAGAGCAGAATAATGTAAATAAACTGAATATTTAAGAATACATTAAAAATTCTATATTATTCTATATTATTTTGTTGTGCAAAATTGAATATGATGATCAAAGCGGTTGGTTTCTGAGGGCGAGCCACTCAGAAATTAATTTGGCTGCAACATATGCACAACTGCCCTCTCTCAGTAACACTTGCATTTGATGTTTTTAAAAAGTGAACAAGGTTTGTTTTTCTCTCTTATCTTTCAAAACTTGTCTTGTAATTTTTTTATCCTCCAGGGACATGTACGTCCTGACACGTCTGTGAAAGAGTGCATCATTTGGAAAGCACTGCAATGTGTTCTGATAAACTTAAAGAGAGTCTTAAAGAGAGCAGACACCATATTTATAAGCATTGCATCTGCTGAACGTTGTTTAAACGTTTGACAAGAAACATTTTAGCAATGTTTTGCAGATTAGCAAATGCTCCAAAATTTACATCTTCCAGATTAAGCTATAGGGCATATATGCAATAAAATTGTTAATTTTGTAGGTTTTGTACATTTTGTCCATGTCTAAATCTACTAAAAATCATTTTAACTAAAACCATTCTAAATTATACTATAATTATATTATATACTATTCTATACTAAAAAATCTTTTTAATTAATCAAAAAATAAATACATAAATAAATAAAATATCAATATAGGATGAAAAGCTTAAACTTTAAAAAACTTCAAGAAAATTAGAAATGTTGCCTTGGCAGCTAATTGAAATAAAATATGTACTTAAACTAAAAAAATCTATTAAAAAAAAGTCTTTAAAAAAGACTAAAATAAATCTAAATAGAAAATAATAGAAATTACAAAAAACTTGCCTCAGCAGCTGATTGAAATAAAATACATTTAAGCACTAAAATTACTAAAACTAAACCTGAAATAAAAATAAATTAAAGCTAAACAGAAATATTTAAAAACTAATAAAATGACAAATGCACAACAAATTTACTGAAACTTAAACTAAAATAAAAAATGTAAAAAATATAGAAAAAATAATTGCTAATAAATAATATGATAGTATATAAAATAACACTGATAAGGCTGATAAACACATTTATAATGTACAGTCTTTCAATGTTGATGACTCATCTTGCACTAATGCATCTAATTTGTTTGTGCTCTAAAATGAGAATGTGCTTCCACTAACAATAGCAAGTCTTGGCAAATGACTTTTGATATGAATTAAAAGGCTGTTGTACATTTAACAAAAAAGGCCTTTGAAATGTTCTAAACATCTTCCTGTTTTAATAGGAAAAACAGCAATACAAGAAACAAAAATGTGAGTAACTATCAGTCTTTATGTAATCATGGTGCCCATTAGCATGCTGGAAACCACAACCTGAGGGGATCACCGTGGTCAAGGGATGAGACAACAAGCGGTAATAGCTTGAAAGGAAGGTATAATTGGTTATAAAGAAAACAAAGCAAAAGAAAGAGGGAGATGAAGAGCGGCAGACAGCAGTAGAGGGAGAGCTGAACTTAGGGATAGGAGATATGTCTGGATGAGTGTGTTAGAACCGAGGCCTCAGGCCATTCTGAGTGCGAGAACCGTAACCTGCCTAAGGGAAGAGGGACTAGCCTCTGCTAACACAGGTGAGTGCATGCAGTTTTAATACGGCTGCTGTAAACATCATTATACACCCTTAGCACAGGCTTCAGAAGTATTTACAAGGTGCTAAATATCTCCATCTTTCATGAAGCCTTATGAGCAGCTCATAAAGGTGTGATACTTTTTGTGTGACTTGGTAACTTCAGAAAGGCTACACTGTAAAAAATTATTTTTCAGATTGTCAATAAAACAAATATCATTGGAGTAGGTTTTACAGGAAAAACAATATTTTAGTCTTTCTACTTCAAAATTTACATTTAATTTGGTGTGTTACTTGCTGTTTCTTTGTAATTATTTGTGAAATATACTAGCAATTTCTGAGAGAAAATTGTTTCTATGTAAATCCAAATTTTTCTTAGTCACAATATCTGTATTTATAGAGCAATGTGCATTTTTTTTAAACTGGTTGTAGTCTCAGGTTGTAGTTTCTGGCATACAAATGTTTTAAAATATGTAAAGACTGATAGTTAAAAAGCACTTTGTCAAAGGTTGTTTCAACAGGAAATTCAACAACAGAGAGAAAAAAAAAAAAAAAATTAAGCAACACCAAGATTGTGGGTTCGATTCCATGGAAATCTGGTGGTAGTCTCAGGTTTTAGTTTCCAGGATGCAAATGTATAAAAATTATGTAAAGACTGATAAAAAAAAAAAAAACATGGTGCTAAATAGCACTAAAAGTGATTCTTTGGCTTCTAATCATAGGGGAACCACTTTAAGTGCTACATAGCACCTATATCTTTAAATATGGTTCTACCACCCCAAAGAACTGCTGAAGAGCCATTACAGGTTCTTTATAGCACTTAAATTGGTTCCCCTATGATTATGAGCCAAAGAACCACTTAGCGGTGCTATATATGTCATGGTTGCCAACTGTGGCGAAACGAAGAACAGGAGACAAAGGAATAAACTCAAACTAAAGTCTTTAATCTTCTCAAAACGGGGTAAAATAAAGGCAGGCAGAGACACACAGGAACACAACATCGACGTTAATACCGGACGCTAGACTCAGGAAAACACAGGGCTTAAGAAACAGAAACTAAACGAGGATAATTAATACAACACAGGTGGGACAGATCTAACATAATGGGAACTTAACAGGAACAGGAACAGAAAAACCAAATATGGGAAAACACATAGAAAAACACAAGCCTGACATTATAGCACCCATACCACAAAGAACTGCAGAAGAACCCATTTTTTTTGTGTGTGTGGTTTTCTTTCCTCTGTTAATGTATTTTCTGATAAAACATCAAGAAACAACAAGATTGTGGGTTTGATTCCCTGGAAATCTGGTGGTAGTTTTAGGTTTTAGTTTCCAGCATGCAAATGTGTAAAATTTAAAGGCTGGTAGTTAAAGTACTTCTGTGATTTTCTTTTCTCTGTTAATGTATTTCAAGTTAAAACGGGATATTTCGGTGAAACATTGAAGATTTTAATATTATTTAATATTAATATTTTGAATTTGCTTTTATTTTTAAATAGTCCATTTTTATTTGAAATTTAGTATTTTTGTTTTGTCATTTTTATTAGTTTTATATAGTTTAAAGCTGTTTATTAGTTTAATATGTTTATATACTGTATTTCTATATAGCTTTATTTTTATGTCCATTTTAGTACTTCAGTTTAAACTTATTTCAGTTTTCATTTGAATTTTGGTTTATGTTTTAGTAATTTTCTTGTGTTTTTGTCATTTTTATCAGTTTAAATAGCATTTTTTATATTTCTACCTAGCTAGTAACATTTACAGTTATAATATGGATATTGTAAAATAAATTATAAATATTAGTGAAAAAAAATAAATTTTTTACTTTTTATTTTTAGTTTTTTACTAATATTTATATTTTATTTCAGGTTTATTTCAATGATCAAAAATGTTTTTAAATAGTTTTAATTTTAGTTATCAATAACAACACTGCTCTCCAATTGCTCTCTATTGAATTTCATTGCAGTGTAAGGAAAACAATATTACAGAGATTTCATTAAATTCACACTATGAAATTTGTTAGCTGATATGGTCCTGTGGCTCATAAATGCATGTTTCTCCACAGGATGAGCTCTGCGACTTGGGTTTGTGCTGTGGTTGAGCTGGTAAACCCATGAGGTGAGCAGATCCAAACCCCTGACATGCATGAAAGACACTTGTTTATCTGTGAGCTTTACGAGAGCGTTGTTTGAGAAACACACTGGATTGTGCTCTTAAGTAGGTAGTTTTTACGAGATAAACACAGGATTTCCTCAAACCTGACAGGGCTGATTTTAAACATCTTTCTGACTGTCGATTACAGAGATCTTAAATATTGATGGACAATCCAACATCAAAGTGTCTCCTTGAGGAAACTTCAGCTCTCATATTAAAGAAATCCTCTAATTCCGATTTAAATACATCTTGATACTCTTCAGACAGACTGTCTCTGAAATCTCCCATACACAATGACGTTTGTTTGATTTAAAGAAAAACTGAAGCACAAAACATGTCTCTTTAAGGGACTTAGCAAGCACTCAAAACGCAGCTCAGTTTTATAGGGCCAAGCATAACTCACATTTTTTTTCCTCAGAAAATTTTTAAAGTGTAATGCTAGCATGCGTTTTTATGCACTATATGAAGCGTGCGATATTAGACATTCAGATGCTGCGATTGTGGAGTCAAGGTCTGAGCCCTACCTCGACAGACGCTTGCTCTGCATATGTCATTATCATAATGAGCATGCACGCATAATTTACAGTTTCTTTAACTTTAATTAACACGACCACAAATAATAATATGAATAATAAATAGCTGCGTTGAATTTAATTTCCTGTTTTTTCACTTGTTTTGACTTTTTCACCAGTTGTTTACCACTTTTTTGGTCCCGTCCGGCAAAACGCACTCACACGCACCTTTATGCGCTATATTGCACTGTTCTCTCCTGCATGTAAGATTTATTCTCACATGTATCTTTAATTCGTCCATCAGAGCCGAGTGCTGTTTGAGTTGAGAGGGAGGCAGGCGGCTCAAAGCAGACGTGTCAAACCAGAGTAACAACCTTAAAAAATGATTTCTCATCAAATTAGGCTGCAGTCCTGTGTCCCACGGCACCTCAAATAAAAAGCAACCATCAATTATGGATATGACCCTCCTTCCTGACTGGAGTTATATATATGTGTGTAGCATTTAGACACTCTCTCTTGCTCATATTAGCTGCAGCTCCTCCCAGGTGTGCTGCTGAACATTTAATGACGTCCTCAGGGCAAAACACTTAAGGGTTAACCAGCCCGCATCAGCCCAGAAACACACACACACACACACACACACACACACAAACTCCTTTAGACACAAATTGACCCCTCTAGCTTCCTTAGGTCAGTTTTCCCTGGATTGGATATCAGTAGGAAATTCAACTAGTCAGTTTTAACTGCTCTCAGCCACAGTCTCCATAACCCAGGCCTTCATGGATAAATCAAGACGGGTATTTTCTGGTAGTGCAGTTAATTCGGATCATACTCATGGCTGGTTTTGTGTAAAGCTGTATTTATTGTTGTAAAAGGACAGATGACAGTGTGATTGGCTGTGTGGGAAAAAATAAAGTTTAAGTGTGTTTTATACTATTAAGTACATTTTCATTTCTTATTGTCTTAGCAAGATATTAAAATTACATTTTCACATTACATTTTCTTTTATAACAATTAAAACATGGATATGAATTTTTAAATAATTTCACTATTTCTAAAATGTAATTTATTAAATGTGTGTTTCTTCTTTCTTTAATTGAAAATGTTTTTTTATTTTATTTTATTTTAAAATTTATTTATAATTTATATTTTTAAAATGTAATATTTTATTTTTATAATTTTTGTTATATGTTTAAGTATAAATTCAAACATTTTTCCTGTGTCCTCAAAATCTTTAAATTCTGTTTTCTCTTTCCACTCTTCTGTAAAATCCTTATGAACAAGCAAAAGCCAGTTCCTGAATGACATCAACCTACAGGAAGTGACATCATTGTGGAGAGAAATCAACAGCAGCACAAACATCAGTAAGTATTAGCGGTTGATTTGATGAATGGTTTTTTTTATGTAAGTTGGTTTATCTCACTTGCAATATTGTTTGGCACTATCAAAATTTCAAAAGTTGGTTAAAAATCAGTTATTAAGTTGACATCTACATTAACAGTCATTGAACAATTACTGAACAATTGATAACTTTAGTTATATTAGTCAAATAATTTAATTAATAAAGTCTATTATTTTTAAGTTTAAGTCTCAAATTATTTTTGCTACTTAATTAAATTGTTAAAATGAGCTTAATCAACATAATTTATGAGTATTTTGTCACAATTTCATTATATTTATTCCACTTGTACTTGTAAAATGCATCAGTAAAACAAATTATATTTACATTTATACTAATATAAAGTGTTTTATGTGTTTTTTAGTGTAGGGTAAGGCTTGTCAGTGTTTAATGTTCAGAGATTTAGAGTCCATGTTATGGTGGAGATTTAGATGAGTTTGTGTTTATGAGTTTTTGTGCTCATGCTGTTACAAATTATTTTTGCTTACTCATCTCATGCATTTCATATATTAAGAAAAAAGTTATGTTTAAATTGTGCCATTGCTATCTAGAAGTTTTATACTTTGATTTTATTGTGTTTAATTCAGATTTCCACTACACAAGATTTTTAAACATTTTTAAACATTTGTTGTACAAAATGAACTGTGTGTAACTCAAGTTAATTTAGCTGAAGAAATATTTGTTTTATTTTATTTTATTTTATTTTATTATTTTTTATTTCATTTTTCATTTTATTTTATTTCATTTTATTTTATTTTCCATGTTATTTAATTTTTTATTTTATTTTTTATTTTATTTCAGTTTTATTGTATTTTTTATTTTATTTTATTTTTAATTTTATTTGATTATTTCATTTTTTTACACTTAATTTAATTTAATTTCATTTCATTTTATAATGGCCCAACTGGTTTAGCTGGTCTGTTACTGTCACAAGTTGGTCAAGATGCTTATTGTTGCAGGAAGGCCAGCATAAAACTGCTTGAAACATACCGTATGCTGTTAATCAGCAATATGCTGCATTTAACAGGTCATTTAGGCTGGTCACTAGCTGCTGTTTCTCAGCCGAGTGAAGCACTACAGCAACTGATTAGACACTGATTCTCTTAGACATAAACAGACCGTACAAGCTGATCTCAGTCTCTGCCGTGCATTTTTCAAACTTCACCAGTTTTCAGGTTTTCATAAACATCTGCACCAGGGGTCCCACGAGGGCAGGGACGTCCAGGAAAGACCAGAACACACACACTTACACACACACTCCGCTCAGCGTCGACGCCCCCCTTTCCATGCTTCCTTCCGCC
>CM077241.1:28015663-28133163 GCA_039654775.1 Spinibarbus caldwelli | reverse complement strand
ATTTGATGCACATTGCAAAGGCCTCTAAATGATCAACAAGGTAAAATTTTTGCTGAAAAACCTGTTGTACACGATCTATTACATGCCTTTTGTCATCTGATTAATACTTTATACTTTTTTAGCAAGTAAAAGGCCCTAATAATTCATACCTTTTAGGTTGTGGTTTACGTCCTTAGTAAAAAAGTTATATATTTAAAATGCATTTATTTCATACTAAGTATAGTTCAAATCTATTAATATATTTCCTGACATATCACCTGAGACTTACTGATATAAGTATTATAATTAAACTTTATTTGGAGTACTTGTGCACAATGCACATTTCTTAATATTAAGCCTAAAATGTGTTTTAATGTCACTATTGATGAGGATTGTATGATCTTTGAATAAAATCAGTCTTTAAATGCTAGATATTTAAAGTGTATCTAAAGTATACTTGCAATAAGTTCCACTTTAGCACAGTCGAATATACTTCAGTATATCTTTAGTTGGACTTCAACATTACTTCTGCACAATTAAAGTGCATTAAGCACAAAATTAGTTGTTCCAAATTAGTATACCAAAAGTACAATTGCAGGGTATTTTTATTAAGTACATAAATATGTAAATGTATTTGTAGAATACTTAGCATGAAATAAATGTATTTCAAATACATTTTAGTATATATTTTTTTTCACTTTCGGGTGTCTTTCTGCTGTGAAATCTTTAATGATTTTTATAAAGTAAATGTAAGAATAACTTTTACATTGTTAGTAATGTTTCAAGATGAATATGTACTGGACTGAAGCAACTTAGGTTTACTTGATTATCCATACATCATTTTTTAGAAAAATGTATCAAATATGATGATCAGGCTTTTGATGAACTCTCAATCATCATTTTATTGTATTGCATTATATGTTTTGAATCTACTGGGATTTGATCATAAATCTAAATATCATCTTGCTAAGACATATTATTGGGAGATATATATTTTATTATATCATTTTGTGTAAGTATCTGATATACTGTTAAAAAGACCTAATTGATTTACAATCCTTTTTCCAAGCTATCAGAATTTCATCTCACTTTTTGGCCATATAAATATCAGCATCTGCACCAAACTGCATTTTTTTCATCAGTTTGGGCCTCTAAATAAAATGGAAGTGTTTTTCCTCCTTGTATATGACCTCCATATTTTCAAAATATCATACATGATATTTATATATGAAACTTAAAAGCCTGATGTATCAAATATGATACCCAAACACATATGCAGTGTGATAGCAATCACTTTTGAGGCGATGTTTATTTGTGATGAGTGCATTATTGTATATCACAGTATGCTGAATATTGCATTTGTCATGTCATGAAAAAGCTTAAGGGTCATTCATACTGACAGCGATTTGCAGCGACAAAAACACCAGAAGTCATTCGTTTTCAAAGAGCTGGTGGTTTGAGGGGACATGAACGACAGCGACTGTTAGTGACACAGCAAAGTTGAGCAGAGTTTAACTTTAAGCAAATGAATGGTTATCAGATGTGGCAACTCTAAATGAAAGTTCACATGATTCAGTTGAGTAGGAACAACTACTTAAAACCAGAAACACTTCAGAAAATTAGAAAACTCCTACAATTTAATTGTTTTTGTAAAAGGCTATTTAGTTATTTTATGGAAAAAGGCTTTAACTGCAACACAGTGCCAGTGTAAAATATACAGTGCTGTTCAAAAGTGAGATTTTTTGAGAGAAATTAATGCTTTAGTGAAGTGAGAATTATTCATTTTGTTTAAAAGTGAGAGTAAAGGTATTTATAACATTACAAAAGATTTCTATTTCAAATAAATGCTGTTCTTTTGAACTTTCTATTCATCAAAGAATTCTAAAACTGATAAAACCCCACTGATAATAATAAATGGTTCTTGAGCAGCAAATCAGCATATTAGAATGATTTCTGAAGGATCATGTGACACTGAAGACTGACGTAATGATGCTGAAAATTCAGATTTGATCACAGGAATAAATTACATTTTAAAATATATTACAATAGAAAACATTTATTTTAAATTGCAATAATATTTCACAATTTTACTGCATTTTTGATCAAATAACTGCAGCTTTGGCGAGCAGAAGAGACATATTTCAAAAAAAATTTAAAATCTTACAAACTCCAAACTGCACAGTTATGTATATTTGTAGGTGAAACTTATGATGAAATGTCTGGGTCATAGTTCACCCAAAACATCAAATCGAAGCAATAAGAAATGATATTTTGCATAAAGAAAATGATGCCTTTTTGTTGGACAATTATGAGTTTTTTTACACTGATATTGTTCATGACAATTAAATACATCATATTTTCATTATTGTAAATCAAAGCTCTCATTTTTGTAATACACTAATAAAAACAAATCCTGTATGGACACAATTACATTAAAAATCAGCATAATTTAGGGGCAGTAAAACAAACAAATGAAATAATAAATTTTTTCCCCATTACATTAATGACAATGAGATGTTTTTTTCACATTAAGTAAATGAAAATTGCACTTTGTAGTATTACAGTAATTATTCTGATTGTTTGCTCTGAATTATGACACTGGGCCCAGTTGACACAAGCTAACATCATTTGGACTAGTTAATTTCTTTGTTTAGCATGTATTTTTTTGGGCTATAATGCAGTGCCACATATTAATGTTGACAATGCATCATGTATTTAGTTTTCGTACCCTGTTTGCTACAGAAGCTGGTCTGAATTGCAATACTAATGATGACACGTCATGTTAAAGTGTAAATATTCAGATGTGAGAAGGATGTTGAACGAGCATCTATCTGAGAGTTCACGAAAACTATCAGAGTTCAACTACAAATTTAGTTGTTTTCTTTCTTGCTTTGAAATCAGTTTAAAGCGCTCTGAATCGCCTTCAGGCATGTGATATGAAGGTCAGGGAGGCGTAGAACCGAAAACAGCCAAAAAACTTACAATAAACCAATGTCAGCTCTTTAGAAACTGTTATGAAGAGTCTTTAGTTTATTGCAGGTCATTATTAAACCGCTTCTAATTAGCTGGCCTGTTTATGTCTCGCATTGAAATGGAGAGTGACGTGTGAAGTTATGTGGCAGTGAGAATGAGATGATAGCGCCGCTGAGAGACCGTGGAGGGTGACGGCTTCACATTTAATGAAGTTGAACGCCTCTCGCCCCGGGTCATTTGACTGGGTCATTGTGCTCGTATGTTAATGTGGTTAATTAATGGGAGTGTGAGAGGAGCTGCTCTCCTGTGTGTGTATGTGTGTGGGATATATATCCTGGGGCAATGAGGTCGAGCTGTAGTTTTGGGAATGACTGGTGGTGAGAAGTTAAACTCAGGTAGAGTCTTGGCTTAAATTAATGTGCGGTGTGTATGTGTGTGTGCATGTGTGTGTTCTTTTTCCGCTGGTAATGAGAGTTCCAGTTTTCAACAGTGTGCATTATTAGAATTCAATCCTTAGCTTATTGTCCAGGAAAAAAGAATATTTTTTAAAGTGAAACACTTTAAATTATTTTTTAATGTATGTATTAGTTCATTTTTATATTTTTTATATATTCATATTTTAAAAATATTTATCTGTATTTTAGAAATATGTTTAATACTTTTAATTTTATTTTGGTTTTATTCAATCCTTAGTTTCTTGGCCAGATAAACAAATTCTTAAAGAATGCTTTTAAAAACACACTTAAAATTATTTTTAAATGGATGTATTATTTTATTTTTTATGTATGTATATTTTAGATAATATAATAACAATAAATAATATTTTGAAATATATTTAATACTTTTTATTTTATTCAGTTCTTGGTTTATTGGCTATAAAAAGAATCTCAAGTAGAATACTTTTTAAGTATAAACTACATTTTAATATTTTGGGAAAATATATATAATATTTTTTTATTTTGATTTTATTAAATTTTTGCTTATTGGGTATCGATTTTTTTGAAAGATTAACTCTTTTAAAATATTCTAAAGAAATTTTTAAAGAAATATTATATATATATATATAGAGAGAGAGAGAGTTAAAATTTCATTTGAATTTTAATCAGTTTATGGGATTTTAAAAAATAATTTTAAATATACAGGTGCATCTCAATAAATTAGAATGTCGTGGAAAAGTTCATTTATTTCAGTAATTCAACTCAAATTGTGAATCTTGTGTATTAAATAAATTCAGTGCACACAGACTGAAGTAGTTTAAGTCTTTGGTTCTTTTAATTGTGATGATTTTGGCTCACATTTAACAAAAATCCACCAATTCACTATCTCAACAAATTAGAATACTTCATAAGACCAATAAAAAAAACATTTTTAGTGAATTGTTGGCCTTCTGGAAAGTATGTTCATTTACTGTATATGTACTCAATACTTGGTAGGGGCTCCTTTTGCTTTAATTACTGCCTCAATTCGGCGTGGCATGGAGGTGATCAGTTTGTGGCACTGCTGAGGTGGTATGGAAGCCCAGGTTTCTTTGACAGTGGCCTTCAGCTCATCTGCATTTTTTGGTCTCTTGTTTCTCATTTTCCTCTTGACAATACCCCATAGATTCTCTATGGGGTTCAGGTCTGGTGAGTTTGCTGGCCAGTCAAGCACACCAACACCATGGTCATTTAACCAACTTTTGGTGCTTTTGGCAGTGTGGGCAGGTGCCAAATCCTGCTGGAAAATGAAATCAGCGTCTTTAAAAAGCTGGTCAGCAGAAGGAAGCATGAAGTGCTCCAAAATTTCTTGGTAAACGGGTGCAGTGACTTTGGTTTTCAAAAAACACAATGGACAAACACCAGCAGATGACATTGTACCCCAAATCATCACAGACTGTGGAAACTTAACACTGGACTTCAAGCAACTTGTGCTATGAGCTTCTCCACCCTTCCTCCAGACTCTAGGACCTTGGTTTCCAAATGAAATACAAAACTTGCTCTCAACAGTCCAGTTCTTCTCCTTAGCCCAGGTAAGACGCCTCTGATGTTGTCTGTGGTTCAGGATTGGCTTAACAAGAGGCATACGACAACTGTAGCCAAATTCCTTGACACGTCTGTGTGTGGTGGCTCTTGATGCCTTGACCCCAGCCTCAGTCCATTCCTTGTGAAGTTCACCCAAATTATTGAATCGATTTTGCTTGACAATCCTCATAAGTCTGCGGTTCTCTCGGTTGGTTGTGCATCTTTTTCTTCCACACTTTTTCCTTCCACTCAACTTTCTGTTAACATGCTTGGATACAGCACTCTGTGAACAGCCAGCTTCTTTGGCAATGAATGTTTGTGGCTTACCCTCCTTGTGAAGGGTGTCAATGATTGTCTTCTGGACAACTGTCAGATCAGCAGTCTTCCCCATGATTGTGTAGCCTAGTGAACCAAACTGAGAGACCATTTTGAAGGCTCAGGAAACCTTTGCAGGTATTTTGAATTGATTAGCTGATTGGCATGTCACCATATTCTAATTTGTTGAGATAATAAGCTACTAAACTACTTCAGTCTGTGTGCATTGAATTTAATACATGAGTTTCACAATTTGAGTTGAATTATTAAAATAAATGAACTTTTCCACGACATTCTAATTTATTGAGATGCACCTGTATTTTTATATAGTTATATTTTTTTAAATATATTGTTTAGTTAATATTTTTAATACTTTTAGTTGTATTTTAATGTTAGTCTTTAGTTTCCTGGCCAAAAATAGAAAATCTACTTATATTATATCTATATTCTGTATTTTTAATACTTTAACTTGTAAGCACTGATAATGATGTGTTGTTCACATCATTGTTTAAACATGAGGAGATAATACTCGACTACCCTAATCCAAAAAACCTTGGGTTTAGTCAAATATATTGATCTGTAGAGAGAGGGTTCATTTTTAGTAGGTCTCTAGTGTTTTTTAAATAAACAATGTAAATGTATTTAAAGCCAAAGTGTGTCATTTAGTATCTCTAAACAGAATTGTAAAAATAATGCAACTGTTTTCAAACAGGTTAATGGAAAGTTCCCTATTTCATTCACTGGCCACCAAAACAGATAATCTCACTCCATTGGCATATCTGCATATTAACCTGGAACAAAGTAATTAATAGCAAAAAATGACACATTTCAGCTGTAAAAGAAGCAGTAAGTGAAATACACATGTACGTTTATCTCATATTGCCAATTGATCACAATTTGGATGCACCCCCAAAAACACACAAACACATGACCCGTCTTGAGTCTGCTAATATTGCTAAGTTTTGTACAAAAATCCACTTTCCATGTGTCCGCCCAGACGCTTCAGGCAGAATTGCTGTGCGCGTGTGTGTGGGAGCAGATGTGGAGTGACAGGTTGGGTAGATTGGCCCATGAGCAGTAGTCGCCTGTGGCACTGACATCACACACACATACAACACGCTCAGCCTGACTGTGGGCGATTGTGTGTGTCGAGTGGGAGGATTCGCCACCGCAACAAAAAAAACACATAATGAAACCTGACACTTCTGTCGGGGAGAGGGAGGAGCCTGAGCCTGATCTGGCACCGCCTACCAGCACACTGTAAGGCTTATGCTGCGTTCACGCCATGTCGTAATTCCGAGATGACAACACATGACATTCTACTCGAGCTGAATAATGTGTTTCTATGGCAGCATTATCAACGCCAAAGCCCTCACGTGCTCCTGAACTCGTAATTATAACTTGTAAACTCGTATTTTCTGAGAGTTACGACTTGGACCAGTGATAGCTGTACCACGTGACCGCCGCCAGGTTCATTTTGGTGCTACTTAGGTGCTACCTCTGAGTCTGAGAACATGGAAAGCTATGAGTAAAATGTCACGTGTTGTCATCTCGGAATTATGGTAATTACGACATGGCATGAAGGCCGTTTTAGGGGAAGGGGCTTCGCTTAGACCCGCCCACCAGTGCACTGTAAGGCTGAAAGGGAGGGGCCTCGCTTAGACCCGCCCACCAGCACACTGTAAGGCTCAGAGGGAGGGGCCTTACCTAGACCTGCCCACCAGTGCACAGTAGGCTGAGAGGGAGGGACCTCGCTTAGACCTGCCTACCAGATGACAGGGAGGGGCATCGTTTAGTCCCGCCCACTGACACACTGTATCTAAGAACTATCGCAGTGGGACCTTATAGGACTTTAGACTTGCTTATGAGACCCACATGAATTGATGCCTGGGATTCATTTTACTTTATTCTGAGCAAAACAGTAAAAGACCTAATTGAAGTTGATTCAGAAGAAGAGCAAGTTAATTTATTGTGATTTAAGGTTGCAAATTAGTGCTGCCAAACAATTAATTGCGATTAATCACATCCAAAATAAAACTTTTTGTTTACATAATATGTGTTTGTGCTGTATATATTTATAATGTATATATAAATACACACACATGCATGTTTATTAGGGATGGGAAGATTCCCCGATTCGCTCGGTGCATCGGCAAAAAAAGTTAACGATGCGATGCATCGGTTTAAAAAGTATGCATCGGCTACAAGTTGGCATTTGTATCGCGATGCATCGTTTCTAACATATTTGCATCGGTAAAAATCGATTTATTTATATATAATTACTAGTGGATGGGCTATATTTTTATTGTTTAGAAAGTGACCAATAATCTGTAACCAATATTTTATATGTAGATTGATTTCTCCTCTCAAGCGTGTTCTCTCATCACCGCTGCTCGTGAATATGACATATCACAACAACACTTTAAAGACCTGAGGAAAAGGGGGGATTAAAGTCCAAAACCTGACTTGAAATAACCTAACAAATCAATCGGGGCTAAAGCAGTTATAAACGACAATGTAAGTTCACACAATCTAACTAATTTGTGCACACTTTTTTTTAAGCAGCCCTTAAAGTCAATCATGGATCAAATCGATCCACCATGGCAAATAACGAATATATTTGTGCTGTTTAATGCATTTGAGACGTTTTGTTTTCCTCAGTGCATAACTGACGTCACAAGTATATTTTTCATCTGTAAATGTTAGAAAGTCATGCAAATATATCCATTTTGCTGTCAGGAGTGGGCTTACGTGAGTGGACGAGTGCTGCTGCGCGCATGCACGCTAAAATAGGAGCGCAATAATTCTGAGTCAAATATGCATTTTATGATAGCAGTAACTGTAAAGGGACTATTGTAATGGGTAAATAAAATGTAAGCTAATACAGTCTTAATTACTAAGCTCAGATGAGTTCATGTGTGTTTCTTATAGCAGTTAAAATGTAGTTTTAATTTAGTGAGTTTATCTTTTAGTTTAGTGATTGTTAATGTTTTAAAGAGCAATATGTTAGATTGTAATGTTCTAATGCTATCTGTTCTAACTATAAAAGGTACAGCTATTATAAAACCAGAGAGAAAGGCTGCATGGCTATGATAATATGTGAGAGAGTCAATGGAAATATCATTGCGTTCCTATTGATCAGTGTTAGAGGAGCTCAGCTTAGCCTGACAGTTTGCCTGCCCTGAACCAGGTTAGCTTTCCAGCATAAGTAGCCACAGTGACTGAGGTTGATCTTTGTTAAATTTGCTTTATGGAACCAAATCATTTGACAGTGAGTCAGACTAACTGAAATAAGCCTGGCCTATTTGTAGGGCTGCAACAAACTATTATTTTGATAATCGATTAATCTAACGATTATTAGAACGATTAATCTACTAAACATCGATTATTTCACTGATTAATCAGTAGACTTTAATTGATTATTCAGCTTTCGCAATTAGTTAAAATATTGCGTTTATACATATTCTAACAAATAAATAAAGGTAATCACTTCAGCTTTTGAAAATCATACGTGACTCTGGACCACAAAACCAGTCATAAGGGTCAATTTTTTTAAAATTGAGATTTCTACATCATCTGAAAGCTAGGTAAATAATCTTTCCACTGATGTTTGTTAGGATAGGACAAGATTTGGCTCAGATACAGCTATTTGAAAATCTGGAATCTGAGGGTGCAAAAAATCTAAATATTAAGAAAATTGCCTTTAAAGTTGTCCAAATGAAGTTCTTAGCAATGCATCTTACTAATCAAAAATCAAGTTTTGATGGAACATGGAACATGAACATGATCTTTACTTAATATCCTATGATTTTTGGCATAAAAGAAATATTTATAATTTTGACCCATACAATGTATTTTTGGCTATTGCTACAAATATACCTCAGCGACTTAAGACTGGTTTTGTGCTCCAGTGTCATATATGTAATTAATTACAATTATTACACAATAAATTGGTAACACTTTAAAATAAAGTTTCATTAGTTAACAATAGTTGACTACATTAGTTAACATGATCTAATAATGAACAATACTTCTACAGCATTTATTAATCTCAGTTAATGTTAATTTCAGCATTTACTAATGCATTATTAAAATCACAAGTTGTGTTTGTTAACAGTAGTTAATGCACTGTGAATTAACATGAACTAACAATGAACGACTGTATTTTTGTTAAATAACATTAACAAAGATTAATTGTCTAATAAATGTATTGTTCATTCATGTTAGGTAATACATTATAACACCTTACTGTAAAAGCGTTACCAATTAATTTATATAAATAGATATATTTGGCACACAAAATGAGATGACAGACAGAGAAACTCTCTTAATCACCATTTAATTAGCTATATGAAAAAATAACTGAATGACACATTCTGCCTAACATCTCCTTTTGTAAGTCGTATGGATAAGAAACAAAATAAAGGTAAGTGATAAGACGCTGTATTTTTTGGTTAAACTATTTTATTCACAACATATAGTAAGATAATCTCTGCCTTAACCGCTGTAGTGCTGTGTGTCTCTTCTTCTCTTGAACTGTATCAGAATTAGTCTTGCGCTACAGCGCCACACTGGTCCAACCGCATTATTGCAGGCTCTTACATTTGGTCATATGAGATCAAACGACTACTCAACAACAGAAATATTTGTCGACAATTTTTTATTGTCGACGTTGTCGATAATGTCGACTAATTGTTTCAGCCCTACCTATTTGGTAAACTTGTTTTATGAAACAGGCCTCGAGGCGTTAGAAGTCAGAAGACACAAGTTAATTTATGATTTGCTGTCTGTCTGAACCAAAGAAATAAAAGCGATCATATTTTTTCAATTGCATCGTATTGCATCGAATCGCATTGTGCTGAACCGAATTGAAATCGAATTGCACTGCATCGTAATAGGGGTGAATCGTCTTGCATCGCATCGCTAGCTGCTTCATATGTATCTTCAATGTATCGCATCGTTGGCTATGCATCGAGATGCGTATCGCATCGGCCTCAGTTATGGAGATGCACATCCCTAATGTATATATTTAAGAAAAACATGTTGTTTATATATTAAATATATTTACATATAAATTATATGAATATAAATATATACATGTAAATACATGTAAATATTTTCAAAATATATACTGCATGTGTGTGTATTTATATATACATAATAAATATACACAGTACACACATATATTATGTAAACAAAAACTTCTATTTTGGATGCGATTAATCGTTTGACAGCACTATTACAAATACCTTTTTTTCTTTGAAATAAGGTGCACTGATGAATAATTTCCAATAAGACCTGGAATAAGACCTTGTGTAGAAAGTAAATGAAGCCAGTGTTAATGATTCATGTTGACTTTAAACTTTGTTTGTCCTGCAGACTTGAATGATGCCTCAAATCGTGTAGCTTGTTGTGAATGTGATATTATTTTCCTCAGTAATTCTGCTGTGTTTTCAGCTGGTGGATGATAAAGCAGGTGAAAATATACCATTGATTTAAAATACATTGAAGGAGGGACCTTCAGATTGCCAGATTGAGGACATGCAGCAAACTAGTGTCGCTAAAGGTTAATGCTCTGTCATGTTGGAAGTATCCCCTACACCAAACCCAACCCTAAACCTACCCGATAGTGTTAACAAATGCAAACGTCACATAAAAACGCATTTGTTGATGGAGCTGTGCTATTTTAACTTCCTTATGCAGATGTGAGCTGTTTTGTCGAATCGTAGTTTCACGGGGTTCGTACCAGAGCTCTTCATCACACAAGTGCAACGCTGTATCGCGTGAGCTAACGAGCAATCCTACTGAGTTAGAAAACTCCTGCATATAAAGCTGTATATGTGACGACAATGTTCAAAAGTATCAGTTTTCAAATCGCGCAGGATGTTAAAATTGTTTTAAAGTCATTACTTAATATTCTGCAAGTAATTGTGTGAAAATTAGGCTTCATTAATCAAAACTCTGTAGCTGTAAATAATACTTTGTGTGAAAAGGAATAAAAGTTGTCAGAGTTTTACTGCCTCTAGTGTTCATTTAACTGGAAACTGCAGTGAATTGTACATATAGGTAAGTTTTTTCAGTTTTGAGAAATGTATATAGAGGCATGTATTTCCAATGAGCCTATGTTGGACAAGTTGATGAATTGATTTATCCGTGTTTTAATATTCGTCTGGTCATAGTGCTTTTTAGATGGATGTCGAGGCTTTTTATGTCAGGTAGAATCTGCGATCTTTGACCCAGTTTATCTGCCGACTTCCATGGCTGCATTATGTTGTGTTTTCCACCAACTGGCAACCCGGGGTGTTGAAATACTATTGGGTAAACTGGCAGTGGGTGGAGTCACACAGATCAAAACAAAAACAGACATTCCGACACGGAATGTACATAGTAGACTGACTGTCGGACTGTTTTTGGGGAAACAAGCATGTGAACCTAACATGTTTCCTAGTCTGCAAACATATGATGGTATTTTTATGCTTAATCCAGTCAAAAAATGACATTCAGCACCTTTAAATGAAAATAGAGCAAGGCAGAGGTTGCATGTAGTGCCTGACACTCTTCCCTGAGCCGGGTTGGAGGCGTCGTGTAAAAGCCCTGTCACAGCATCACTGGGAAATACACGGCAAACACATACACTCGCGCAATCCACTGATCAGAGATGGATGCGGCCAATTTGCACTTCTAAGCATCTGCCTTAAACCACTGTGTGTATGTGTGTGTGTGCGTATTTTAAAACACCTTTTCATGAAGCAGAAAATGTACCTGTTAACCTGTTTGACACATCAAAGCGCTCGACTAATAGCTAAACATTTAGCTTCTGAAATGCGAGTGAACAGCTATCGTAGGGTCTGGATTCAGATATCAGCTGCTGCTTTATTAGAGGCTGTACAGACAAACTAGAATTACAGGACTGCTTAAAGCATCAGCATATAGCACCCTTCACAGCTGTTTAATGCTAAATTAAAGCAATAGTTCACCCAAATGAACATTTAGTCATCATTTACTCGCTCTCATGTCATTGTAAGTAATTTCTATTAACTTTCTTTCTTTTGCAAAATACTAAAGGGGAACATGAAGGCTGTTATGTATGCTTTTTCCCACGCTTTTACAATGAAAGGGTATTAAAGCTTTCAGACATCAAAAAGATGCAAAAGCAGCTTAAAAGAATCATAAAGTGGTTTATATGACTCATGCTCCATATTCCCAGTCATGCAGGAATTTTAAATGGAGGAACGGACCAAAATTTATTGAATAAAAATCTTAACATCTGCACTAGATCTAAATCATGAATGAATCAGTCTTCTGAGTCAAATATTTTCTGTGAATCAGTTGGTCCAGTTCAAAAAAAAGACAGACATTTAATGATTTGTTCATGAATTGAACTGATTCAGTTCTGGAGTTCAACTCACTGGAGAGAAAGTTGAATCAGTAAATAACATCATTCATTTAGACAGTTTTCTGATAATATTTCTGATAATAAGTTATTTGAACTACTTTTACATCATGTTTGTGGTGCTTTTGAGTCTTTTTTGATGCATGAAAACTTCAGCCCCCCCTTCATTTTAACTGCATGGAAAGCAGTCCAAATTTCTCATTTTTTTGTTTGGCAGGAGAAATATATGACATGAGGGTGAATAAATGAAATGGAAAATAAAAATACATTTTCATTTTGGATGAACTGTCCCTTTAAGAAGAAAAGGCCTTCTGTGGTCTTTAACATTTTCTGTCTTTTCTGTCTGCAGATCTTCTGTCTTTAACATTTTTGTGTTTGTAACATTTTTTTTCCATGATAGTTGCACTGCACATTTTTTATACCTGCACAAGTTTTGTACGGGTATCAGAGTTTTTAGAGAAAAATTAAAAAGTTTTTTTTAATCTGCATAAGAAGTAGTTAAACAGTAAAGTTTTATTGAAAGAAATTAATACTTTTATTCAGCAAAGATGCATTTAATTGATCTAAAGTGACAGTAAAGACATTTATAATGTTACAAAGTGTTTCTATTTCAAGTAAGTGCTGATTGATAATAATCAGAAATGTTTCTTGAGCAGCAAATCAGCATATTAGAATGATTTCTGAAGGATCATGTGACACTGATGATGATGCTGAAAATTCAGCTTTGCATCACAGGAATAAATTACATTTTAAAATATATTCAAATAGAAAACATAATATTTTGCAATATTACTGTTTTACTGTATTTTTGCTCAAATGATTGCAGTCTTAATGAGTGTCAGAGTCCTCTTTCAAAACATTGAAGAAAATCATACAGACCCTTAACATTTGAATGGTAGTGTACTGTATATTTATTTAAGTGCATATAGTGCTCTTAACAGTTAAGATGCATGCTATATCTGTATTGTGCAACCTCGTATTCATGTAACAGTGAATCAATGTTCAGTGAATCAAGGCCTTTGCTAGTGGCTAAATTTGTTCACAATATACTGACACAGCCTGAGCCTCTAGTATTTGCAAAATGATTGTCATCCAGCAATCAATCAAACCAAAACCCGACCGCATCCAGTCATCTGAACGTCTCTGATCAGCTGAGGCGCTGCGCAGGTCGACACGCATGTACGTTCCTTTTGTTCTCTCCGCATCTCTCTCAAACCACCCAAAGCGAGCCGGACAGATTGAGTCCAAACGCTGTGCTGAGGCATTTAAACGGTTACCTGCGCTTAACACAAAAGCGCCGGACTAATTGACACAGACAGCAAGAAAATAGGATCTGTCTTAGAACATCTCTCTTCCGCAGGCTCCCTCTCTTTCTCTCCCTCTTTTCTTCGGACGGATGAAAGGCCATCATTCCATCATGTGTGGTTAGCGTTTTCTTCGTAGCCTGAAGTGAAACAGGAAGTTCTTAACTGTTCAGTGGCTTTTGCTTGAGGCAAGGTTCTACCCTGCTCTCTCTTTCACTGTCTCTCGCTTTCTTCCCCCACCCTCTAAAACACACACACACACACACTTCTGTTCGTAGGGCATCTGCCTTCATAACCATCTATGCTTAATACAGCACATGGTAGAGGAATGTCTCAGCAGAACCGGCTTCACTAGCTGTTGTTAAACTTCAGAGCTGTTCAGGCTCACGCTGAAATGTAGATGTTTTTACTTAAGAACACAGCTGCGATTTTACAGATAAAATGTTTGGATATCATTGCATTAAATAACAAAATATCAAAGGAAGTGTCATTAGTGCTCAAACTCTGCAGGAGGTTTTTTTTTTTTTTTTTCAGAACCGATTTCACTTTTTGAGCTGTTTTTGCAGCTCCTCTCACAATCCTTTTTAGGCCATGTATGAAGTCAGTTCCCCTCAATTTCCCAGTGACTGATTTTTCTGATTTCTAACCAATCGTATTTTAAGCTTTGGGCTTACAGGGCTTCAGTGATATTCCTGTTAACCTGTCATTTTCTCCTGATTTTAGTAGCATTATATACAGTAGTTTGTCATAAAACTTAAGTCAGTATTTGACAAGCAAAAGAAACTTTTTAGACAAACTGCTTTCTTGTGAAATATTTAGCTTAAAATGTGCTAGTGCATTTTTTTTGTAAAATTAAATAATTGATATTTTGTATCAAACAGTGACTTTCAGAAATTTTTAGTGTGACTTTTAATGCTGTTCTATTTTTTCATTTCATTTTAATTTTAGTTTAAGTATTGACATTACAGTGGACAGATAGAATGATAGATAGAACGATAGATAGATAGAACGATAGATAGATAGATAGATAGATAGATAGATAGATAGATAGATAGATAGATAGAGATAGGAGAACCTATTTCACCTTAAATGGTAAAAATTCACAACTAAAGAGTCTCAGACAGAATTATGAAAAAGTGAGTGCGTGATAAATATGAAAGAGATTATGTGGAACAGAACAGTGTGAAAGAAACAACAAAAGACAGATGAGAAAATTGCAAAATTGATAAAGTGAGCAGAGGCCACGGGGTGGAGAAGGCAGGAGAAGAGAGTGAGTGTGAGTGTATGTGTGTGTGGGGCTGCATTGAGATTCTTGGCCTGTATCTGCTGGCAGTGGGGTGTGAGCTGAGATCTGCTGCATAATTGTGAAACCGCAGGGACTGCAGCTCTGACCAGCCTGTCAAAACATCATGACAATCGTCCCTCACCGCACAGCAGACAGGCCAGCGAGAGAGTGTCAGCAATTTGACTGATATACCAGCTGAGAAGTTATAATTACGATCTCTCTCTGACATTTGTAATCTAAGCGCGCACACACACACGCGGATCCTGTGGACTGTGGTTCTTGTGGAGCTTGTGGGGGTGTGCTGGTCTGCTTTAGCCGCTAGGCTGGGTAGCGATTTCCACGCCACTGCGTTTTGAGGCTAATTAGTTTGGATATTAACGGGACGAAACCCCAAGCAGCTTCTAAATGTCACCCGCTCTCCCCACAGACACAAACACACGCCGGTTCATGCTCTTTGCCCCGTTCCACTGCCCCCCCCCCCCCCAGAAAAGCGCCGCGGGGAAAACCAAGAAAAAGCCAAGAAGCGTCGGGGCCGGGTCACCACGACATGTGGAATAGCAAAGCCATGTCACTGCGCTCGGCATACTGGGAGCACTGGAGTGAGCCGAGAGAGCCTTCATCAGACAGACAGAAGGACAGACAGACAGACAGACGCTGGGGCTTTAAAGGTGAATTTTACCCAGAAATCAAATTGCTGGATTTTTCTTGATGTGTTGAGAAATAACTTTCTGCTATGGGATCATGTTGTGAGGCCCAAAACTCCTTCAACAGAAACACAAACCCAACAAACGGTCATCATTTTACACACATTTCTATCTATCTATCTATCTATCTATCTATCTATCTGTCTATCTATCTATCTATCTATCTATCTATCTATCGATCTATCTATCTACAGTATCTCTCAAAAGTGAGTACACCCCTCACATTTCAGCAACAATTTTAGTATATCTTCTCAAGGGACAATACTACACAAATGAACCTTGGATATATTTTAGAGTAGTCAATGTGCAACATGTATAGAAGCACAAATTTACTGTCCTCTAAAAATAACTCAACATATAGCCATTATTTTCCAAATAACTGGCAACAAAAATGAGTACACCCTAAGTGAACATGTCAAAACTGTGTCCAAAGTATCAATATTTTGTAGCGGCACCATTGTTATCTAGCACTGCTTTAATCCTCCTGGGCTTGTAATTGACCAGAGCTGCACAGGTTGTTGATGGGATCCTCTTCCACTCCTCCATAATGATATCACGGAGCTGCTGGATTTTAGACACATGATGCTTCTCCACCTTCCGCATGAGGATGACCCACATGTGCTCAACAGGGTTCAGGTCTGGAGACATGCTTGGCCACTCCATCACCTTCAACTTCAGCTTCATCAGCAAGGCAGTTGTCATCTTGGCCGTGTGTTTGGGGTCATTATCATGTTTGAAAACCCAGTTTCTGAAGGGAGGGCATCATGTTCTGCTTCAGAATGTCACAGTACATGTTGGAATCCATGTTTCCCTCAATGAACCGCAGCTCCCCAGTACCAGCAGCACTCATGCAGCCCCAGACCATGAGGCTACCACCACCATGCTTGACTGTCGGCAAGACACAATTTTCTTGGTACTCCTCACCAGGCCGTCACCACACATGCTGGAAACCATCTGAGCCAAACAAGTTTATCTTAGTCTCATCAGACCACAGGACATGGTTCCAGTAATTCATGCTCTTGGACAGGTTGTCTTCAGCAGACTGTTTGCAGGTTTTTTTGTGAGCCAGCTTCAGAAGAGGCTTCCTTCTGGAACAATGGCCATGCAAACCAACTTGTTGCAGTGTGTGGCGTATGGTCTGAGCACTGACAAGCTGACCTTTCACTTCTGCAACCTCTAAAACAATGCTGGCAGCACTCATGCATCTGTTTTTTGAAGCCAGCTTCTGCACCTGATGCACACCACGAGGACTCAACTTCTTTGATCGACCCTTGCGAGGCCTGTTCTGAGTGGAACCCGTCTTGGAAAACCTCTGTGTGACACTGGCCACTGTACTGTAACTCAGTTTCAGGGTGTTACTGTTCTTCTTATAGCCTAGGCCATCTTTGTGGAGAGCAACAATTCTAATTCTCAAATCCTCAGAGAGTTCTTTGTCATGAGGTGCCATGTTGAACATCCAGTGGTCAGTATAAGAGAATTGTACTCAAAGCACCAAATTTTAACTGCTCTAATACAAGATACACAAATTTGTATAGTCCTGTCAAGCAGACAAAAACATGTACATGATGAATAGGACATGTGGCTTTGCATGGTTAAACGACGTATAGCTGTTATCACTTAGGGTGTACTCACTTTTGTTGCCAGCTATTTTTACAATAATGGCTGTATGTTGAGTTATTTTCAGAGGACAGTAAATCTTTACTGCTATACATGTTGCACATTGACTACTCTAAAATATATCTAAGTTTCATTTCTATAGTATTGGCCCTTGAGAAGATATACTAAAATAGTTGCTGAAATGTTAGGGGTGAACTCACTTTTGTGAGATACTCTGTCTATCTGTCTGTCTGTCTGTCTGTCTGTCTGTCTGTCTGTCTGTCTGTCCGTCTGTCTGTCTGTCGTTATATTGTTCTATTGTTCTATCTTTCTATGTATCTATCATTCTATTGTTCAATCTATCTATCGTTCTGTCATTCTATCATTCTGTTGTTCTATCTATCTATCTATCTATCTATCTATCTATCTATCTATCTATCTATCTATCTATGATTCTATCTAACTTCAAACAAGGCTGTCAAATCAACATTTGAAATTCATTTTGACAAATTTTGCTCTTCTCCTTATAAAAAACATTTACAGTAAATGAATTTCTTTGAAATTATTCAATTCATTTTAATTATACTTCCTTACATTTAACTTCGATTAGCAGTTCTGCATCCTGTTTGCTACTTCAATTTAAATTCAGGAACTGAACTGTACTTTAAAAGTCATTCTCAATTCAATTCTGAATGGCGCACACCTTATCAATGTCAGTCACTTTTTTTTTCCTTGGCTAACTAAAATATATATTTACAAATGTATGTGAATTGATTGCTGGGAATCATATTTGTTTTCTATTTGACTTCTGACTCAATAGCAGCTCATGATGGCATAACGATGTTCTCAAAACTGTGAATAAGACTTGTAAACACAGACCACAGTATGCCATGTTTGTTTGTGGGCAGGTTATGGAGAAACAGTCAGTTATGTTGTAGTTTGTGTAAGTCACAAGTCTGTGGAAAAGGGATACATGGCCACAGAGATGAAAGTGATGAGAGAGAGGGAATGCAGGAAACCATGAGACACTGCTAGCATGTGAATGCACTGCTATAACAGACATAAAGACACTGTGTCTGTGTGCATAAGTTATTTTATACACTGAGGCTGGAGATAGAGAGAGAAAGAGCGAGAGTTTGACACAGAGGTCACCTTCATCTCATCTGGGAAAATCGCCTTCACAGGGATCCTCTGCAGCAAGGGATTGTGGGTGTTGTGGCCATCCAGAATACTGAATGTAGCAGCTAAAACCTTGAAAAGCACCCACAGGAAAGTGTTATTGCTCTTTCATACCTCAGGAGACTTTAAGGTAAAGATTCATTTTAGGGTTCAACTTTGTCTCAGATGTTTCTCCTAACAGACTCAAACTGTTGAAATACAGTAGGATGAGCTATAAAAATTCAAGTGGAAAATCTTTTGATTTACCTTGACAAAAAATGTTTAAGTTCATAATGAAATTTGATGTCTGAGACATTGTTGAGACCTCTTTTGAAACTCTAGATGAGATACATGTGAGATTACTGCAGTCATTTCTTAGGAGAAAAATTGGAGATTTCAAGTCTCAATTTGCTCTCTATAAAATCTCATTGCTGTCGAAGAGCAACAATTGAGGCATTGCTGAGATGTCTTTGAAACTCTAGAGGAGAAATATGTGAGATTACTGTGGTATGTTTCTAAGGAGAAACGTTTAAGAAGCAGAAGAATTCAAGTCTTAATTTGCTCTCTATAAAATCTCATTGCTGTCAAGGAGCACCATTTGAGATATTGTTGAGATCTCTTTTGAAACTCTAGAGGAAATGCATGTGAAATTATTGTGGTATTTTTCTGAGAGGCTTAGCTCTTTCTCCTTAGAAACTCTGCTCTAAAGCATTAAATCAATGTTCAATATGATTTCTCAAAGCTGAATGACACAAGTCATTTTTATAGTGCTATACTTACTGTATTTCAACAATTTCAGTCTGTAAGGAGAAACATCTAAAAACAGAAGATTTTGATTTCAAGTTTCAATTGATTCTCCATAAAATCTCATTGCTGTTGTGGAGCAATAGTTGAGACATTAAAAAAATCTCTTTCTGAACTCTAGATGAGATGCATGTGAGATTACTGCAGTCTTTTAGGAGAAATGTCTGAGAAGTAGAAGATTTAAATTTAAAGTCTCAATTTGCTCTCCATAAAATCTCATAGCTGTTGAGGAGCAACAAGTGAGACACTAAAGAGATCTCATCTGTGATTTTTCTTTCCTTTGCACACACACACACATTCTGTCTTGAGGTGTGTGTTCACGCCGTGTGCTGTTTTGTTTACATCAGTGTGTTTTATAAGCTCCGAATATAAACACAGATCCTGCAGTGTGTTATTATTTGCGAGAACGACAGGAATGATGAAATGATATCATAAAAGTGTCGGTGTGTGTGTGTGTGTGTGAGTGTGTGAGGCAACGATCAGAGCTGGAATGGCTGTTTGTATTAATATTCCCTCAGGTGTGAAAGAGAAGAGATAAAATCAGATGTGGCTCTGATGTTACGCCTCCTGATAAACTGATATAATTAAAAATAAATATAAACCTTCTATTTCCCTCCGTGCCGCAGGCCATGGAAGTGTGAGGTAGATTTCCTTTGAATGCAGGGATGGTAATTTCTCTAAAATCATCAAATCTGACAACAAAGAAATGAAGATCTCCAGCGCTGTGCACGCGGGTTTCTCTCTCTCACTCTGTCACAGTTACACTTTTCTCTCTCTCACACACACACTCAAACATTCACAGAGGCCTTGAAACGCTTCCAAAAATCACAACTCTGAAAATTAGGGTCAGAAATGAGAAATTAGAGAGATGCTTCACCCAAAAAGCCTTGTCTTTCCAGTCCTGTATCTCTACTGCATAAGACAAAAGATATTTTGAAGAGTGCTAGAAATGAAACAACATTGACTTTCATTGTATGGACAAAAAACACTGGGACATTTAACTTTATTTTCTTGTTTGTTTCACAGAAGAAAGTAAGATAAAATTCTATAAAATGATGCTCGCCAAGTCTGCATTTATTTGATAAAAATTAAAGTAAAACAATAATATTGTAAAATATGATTACAGTTTAAAATAACTCTTTTCTATTTGAATATATTTTAAAATGTAATTTATTTATGTGATCTAAAGTTGAATTGTCAGTATCATTACTCCAGTCTTCAGTCACGATACATAAGAAATCATTCTGATATGCTGATTTGCTGCTTAAGAAACATTTCTTAACTAACATTTGGTATATTTCATAATGTTATAGGTTCAATATGATTGTATTAAAATATGTAAGCACTATTCATATTGTGCTTGTTAGGGTGTCTGTAAAATCTGCATGTCATCTATATTTCTTGGTTATCATGGTCAACCATAATGGTTTCAGGAGTGAATCCATACAGGAATGATCATTTAGGGAATTAGGCAAGTATTTAAATTCCCAAATGCTCATTACCTGCAAAAATGTGAGTGAGCAGCCCTACGGCATTTAGTAGTGGTCAAATAAAGATTTTTAAAAATTACTTTTGGGCCAATTCCTCCATGTTAACACAGAGATGGCGATTCGGGGAGATATTCAATTACCAAACAGTAGATAATTCAGCTGGGAATTTTCTCCTGGCTGGTGGAGAAAAACATAGACTGATTCCCATTAAATCTGGCAGAAACTCAGATTATCATCTGCAAATGCTGAAATGACACCATGTGCCTATGTAAAACAATTACAGTCTGTGTTTACATGAAGAAATTGGCCCATCTAAATCCATATCTGCTGAAAATAATCCATATGTAAAAGTAAAAATTTCCCTGAAACCCCCCCCCATAGAAGAACCATTTTTGGTTCCTCGAACCATTCAGTGAACAGTTCTTAAAAGAACCATTTTTTTTCTTACTGCAGAACATTTTAAAAATCTAAAGAATGTTTTGTGGAATGGAAAGATTCTTCATGGAACCATTGATGCCAATAAAGAACTTTGTTTGGAGGCAACTATTGCACACATATTGCAATAATAATTCAGTTAATTTCTGACACTGGCTTTTTTTCTGATTCAAAATTCCAACACAAATCAGTTCCAGCACAAATGCGATTCAATCTCACCTCTCCTCATTTACATGCTGGCTCATTTAAATATCCTCTCATTCTCATTAAGGGCTGCAGCAGGCCGATCATGTGACCTCGCTGTCCGTCAAAGGCATCTCTGAGTTAATCACCTTCTCCATGCTGGTTTCTTCTTTTTTTTCTCTCTCTCTCTCTTTCTCTTCCTTCTCTGTGTTTTTTTTTCCAGCTTCCCTTTAGAGAAAGTTTCAAGAAGTTTCTATAAATTAATAAAGATCTGGTGCTGTATGAAGCCAATCTGGCTTTGAACGGGAGCGTATTGATCTCACAGGTGAAGCAGGGATCAGCACTTCAAACGGAATGCGTTGTTCCAGAGGAGAGTTTGGAATGGCAGGCGCACTCCCATCTGAAAGCCACAGGAACCCACCAAACCCACACAACAGGTCATACGGCAGAGACAATGGCTACATTTTGTATTTCACCTGTTTTAGCACAAAAACATTGTTAGGGAAGAGTCGAGCGGCATAAATGAGCGAGGTTTTGTTGCTGCTAGTTAGTTCCGCTCTGTTCATTTGATTGGATGAGCGGCATTCCGAGCGTATGGATATTTCATAAAATTTTTAGCACATAACTTCATCTTTTGGAACTATTTTCTTTGGCGGAACAAATACAAACCAAATATCTGGCCATACACTCTCAAAGACACTTTATATTCAATAATATTTACAATTTTACTGCACTGACACTGTCGGATGAGAACAAAACTTGAACTGAATTGAGCTGAATATAGGCACAATTGTCTTCTGTAGAGCTGCTTTAAATCGAATTCATTCATAATTCACAAATTTTGCAACTTCGACAACACTTTTGACTACTGTTTTCAGCTTATCGCTGAACTGAACTTCTTTCATAGTTGATTAACTTTACACAGTTAGTAAACTGAATTGAATCAACTATTTTTGGGGCTATTTTCTTTGGTGGAACAAATATAGACTAAATTTCTGGCCATACACTCTTAAAGACACTTAATATTCAGTGATATTTTGAAGTTGGCAGCACTATTGCATAAGAACAAATCCTGAACTGAATTGAGTTGAATAGTAACACAATTGTCTTCTGCAGAGCTGCTTCATAGCAGAATTTGGATTTGCCTGAAATTTGATGAATTTTGCATCAACGATTTGATTACCGTTGATTATTGTGAATCTGCACTGAAACAATCTCTATTATACAAAGCACTATATAAATAAAGGTGATGACTTCATCTAAAAATAAAGGTTCTTTATTGGCATTGATGGTTTAACATGCATGGAACCTTTCCATGATTCAAAAGAAGAACCATTTTGGCTTTGAACAGTTCTTAAAAGAACCATTTTTTTTTCTTAGTGTGAAGAGCGTCATGGATGTTCAAGGTTCTTCATGGAAGCATCAACGCCAATAATTCAAGGTTCTTCATGGAAGCATCAACGCCAATAAAGAACCTTTATTTTGAAGAGTGTTCAGTTGCATCGCTTCACTCTTAACGGTCCTTTATAGTAGTAAAAGATTCTTCACACTATAAGAAAAAAAAGGATCACTGAAAGGTTCTTTGAGAAACCCAAAATGGTTCTTCTATTGGATCGAAGTGATGAAAACGTTCTTAAAATTTTTAAATGTTCTTCACACTAAGAAAAAAAATGGTTCTTTTTAAGAACTGTTCGCTGAAAGATTCTATGAGAACCCCAAATGGTTCTTCTGTGGCATCACTGTGAAAACTCCTGTATTTTTAAGAGTGTATTGTGTCTAAAATGTCAATATTAGCATTTAACTGTTTAGTGCGATATTACTTAACGCTCTGTGTCTGTGTGTGGGTTATTAGTGTGTGAGCCGGTTCGTCTCTGAGCCATGTAAGACGATGATTCTAATTAAAAGCGTTATGTAGGAGAGTTTCCTCTGTTTGACTTCAGCTACAGGGAACAAATCCCGCAGTTAATCCAACTCGAGCGCACTGCCAGCGGCTTCACAGGAGTGTGTGTGTGTGTTCTTCTCTGTCTCTAGAGCTGAAAGAGAGGACAGTGATGGCATATACCTGATCCACCTGCTGTGTCACATGGTACGGAGTATTTGCCTATGTGTCGTCTGATGTGTGTTGCATGTAAAAATGGCAATCACACGCTTTAAGCTGATTGGCTGATTTACACAAGTCAGGGTGTGCTGGTTTACATCAGTCCGTCTGGAAAAGTTGTCTGTGCAAGTTGCTAAAACGAGCCTTCTGAGGAAGACCTACTTGCTGGATTTGCCAAAGTTTGCGGGGTTCACGACATCAACTCTTTGAAAGTTTTGTCGGAGGCCCCTTGTTCAGACAGGCAGATTCTTTTTTCTGACATATCTGATTAAAATCTGTTTAGTTGGTTGTGGCATGAACAGCAGTAAACCACATAAAAATCAGATGTTTACAAACCAGATCCGAACCACATCCAGCATGCACATCATCATTTGGGACATGATGTGTAACATTCAAGTGCACTATATACTCTTGATTCTGAACAAGCGATTAGATGAGATCTGAACTGATTGCACATAATACCAAATAATTCTAGATTTTGTTTAGATACTTTACAGAAAAAATACAAATAAAAAACCTACTAAGTTTTTGTTTACATTTAATTTTTTAAGTAAATATTTGTCTATATATACATATTTGGTTACACTTTATTTTAAGGTGTTTTTGTTACAGTGTAATTATACATTTAAGTACTGAGTAATATTAATTAACTACGTGTACTTACTATATGGTTAAGGTTATGATTAGGGTTTGGCTTTAGGTTACTTGCATGTAATTATGCATAATTAAGTGTTATTATAATAGTAAGTGCATGTAATATGTGTAACAAGGACACCTTAAAATAAAATGTTACCAAAATATTTTCCTAAATATGAATACAAATTAGTGTGTGCAAGTATATATATTCATGTATATGTTGTCATAGAACTATTACTCTTATTTAAGTCATAAATATGTAAATGCTTTGAAAAGATTGATGCTCAACTGTGAGTCATTTTGACTGAATGATTTAAAAGAACCAGTTCATGAGAATCATTTGTTCACTTAATCACTTAATTACACTATATATATTTTTAATTTTCTCAATTCCTGACCAGGGTTATTATAGTTAACTAAACATAGAACTAAAACCTAAAACTACCAAAAACAGGTACTTAAAATATAATAATCATTAACTGAAATAAAATAAAATATGAAAAAAACTTTGATTTTATTTCTACTACTAGATTTTAACTAGTTGCCAAAGCATCTGCAAAACATTTCTCATTTTCATTTTTGTACTAAAAATAACAAACTAAAACTTAAGTAAAAATAAAATAAAATAAAAAAAACTAATGAAAAGGACAAAAACAAAATGATCAAATCATTAACTAAAATGAAAATTATAAATAAAAATAAAAATTAATTCAATAAAAAAAAAAATCATAATAAAACTAACCCAACCATAACTATCACTATTACTGCATTATGATCTTTGATTTGGCATGTTTAAATGATGTTATCTCTCTTCTATGTGTGATTAGTCATCAAAAACACCAGATAAAACACACACACACACACACACTAGAACAGAAATGCACTAAATGTCTGTTTAAAAACCGCCACCAAACAACTCACACACATACACACACACCTGGCAGTAAGCGACATGTTCCTCTGCCGCTCTCGTGTTTGTGTGTGTGTGTGTGCGCTCGCTCAGATCTCGCTGTTTAGGTAACTGTTTTGCTGCATACGCATGTTTACTCGTTTTCCTCTCCCTCCTCCTGTGGCAGGCCTGTCATCCCTCGCTCCGTGTTAAAAGCACTCTGAGAGGCAGCTAATGCTGCTCAACAACACGCCTGAGCTTTGAAGAGACACACACACGCAGTCCGGGTTACATCCTCGCTGCCACAGTTAGTCTCTCATACACACACACACACACACAGCGCTGGTCTCCAATTACTGCTTCCTCCATTGTTTCTTGTTGATCGGCCGGGCCTTGATGGCGTGTCACGGAGAAACTGTGTGTATGTGTGCGCGTTCCTCACCGGTTTGTGCTGACAGACGGCCAATTTATGCCGCAGTTACCCAGCATGCATCGGTGGATTAATCAGTGCTCTCATTTGCATAAATCAGCAGTGGAGGCGGGCCTTTGCGTGGCATCATATCTGTGGGTTGGCTGAGTGGATCTGGGGGGTTCTGATTTGATTGGTTGATCTGGCTGTCAGTATTTGTGTTGCCCTGCAGGTCCCCCCTCCCTCACAGTAGTGTGCAAACCGCACACACACACACACAAACACACACGCTCACAGACGGAATAGGCCTCCTGTCAGAGGCTCGTTTGGAATTCCCTTTAAAGCCGGACGGAGCGTCTGTACCTGTCAGAATGCCTGAGAAGAGATCTCTGTGACTGACTCATACACACACGCGCCAGGCTGTACCTCACCCACCCTCCAGACAAATGCCTTCATCTAACACTTCAGAGAGAACCGGCCAGCCAGAGGAGAGGAGAGGAGAGGAGAGGAGAGGAGAGGAGCAGAAATATTTAAGTCTATAACGAGTCTGATATTATTGACCCTTTAATTGAGTGTGTGAATCATTGATTCGTTGTGCTGTGGAAGTGAGCAGTGGTTGGATTTTTATAGATTTAATGAAGTTCTTAAGTATGAATTTAGTCTCCGATTGTTCGCTTAAAATTACTTAGGATATATACAAATTAGTCAAATGTTGACATGCACTACCGTTTAAAAGTTTAGGGTCTTTAAAAAAAATTTTTTAAAAAGAAATGAATACTTTTATTGAGAAAGGGTGCATTAAATTGATCAAAAGTGACAGTAAAGACATTTATAATGATACAGAAGATTTATGTTTCAAATAAATGCTGATCATCAAATTTCTATTCATTTAAGAATCCTGAATAAAAATCCCAGCTAACAGGGATCGTTTTCAGAGCATTCTGGCAATCTTTTCTCAAAGTTATGAAGAAACATCCTTCCAATAATGTTAATAGAGCGTTTGTTCAATGTTCTTCAAACATTAGCAAAAAAACTTTATCTATACATTGTTCATGGGACATTTAAATTGGAAGTTTTTTAAATGTTACTATTTTTTCAGAATGTTCGGAGAACATTCATAAATAACATTCCTGAAATGTTTGCAAAATGCTGAAATGGAATACTTTATGTTTGCATAAAAAAAACATTTTGAACAGTTGTTCTGAACAACAGAATGTTCAGAAATAACATTTTCAAAACTTAAAGAACATTTCATTTTTGCTGGGATGTATCACAGTTTCCACAAAAAAAATATGAAGCAGCACAGCGGTTTTCAATACTGATAATAATCAGAAATGTTTGTTGAGCAGCAAATCAGCATATTAGTGTCACGAATTCGGTCTGTGGACTTCCGTCCGATTGCCACCAGAGGTCGCCCTTCCTATATATTGACTCTCACACTACACAGACTTCCACATGTCACCATGGACTACATTTCCCATACTCCATTTCATTAATCACACATTCACCTGTAGCCAATTACACTCACTATTTAACAAGTACTCAGTTCATTCTCAAACTGCTGAGTATTGTTTAGCATTTGTTGCTCACCTAGTGACAGCTACTCTACGGAGCTTGTTCTAGTTGCCCTATTGCCCTGTTCCCTGTTTACTGATCTACTGCCTGTCTTGGATTTATCTCTCGTCTTGTCGTTTGGACTCTGTTTGTACCTTGCCTGGACTTTTTGCTCACGTTTTCGGATTACTTCTCTTGTCAAGCCCTCTGGATATTGTTCGCTGATCGAAGACTCTCGCCTGCCCTAGGATTATTCTTTGCCTTGCCTGTGATGTACCTGTGTTACCTGTGTTATCTGATTCTTGCCTGTTCCTTGACCACGTCTTTTAAATAAAGCTTGCATATGGATCCGCTTGAATGATTTCTGAAGGATCATGTGACACTTAAGACTGGAGTAATGATGCTGAAAATTTAGCTTTGATCACAAAAATAAATTACATGTTAAAATATATTCAAATAGAAAACAGTTATTTTAAATTGTAATATTTCACAATATTACTGTTATACTTTAATTTTCATCAAATAAACACTTTTTGATGACGTTTTGATGCACTGAATGGTTATAGAGAGGGATGAAATGAATGTGAATTTGATCTTAGTAGATTTTGATTAGAAATATTTGAGGTTATAATGAGACCTATGATGTTTAGCTGCATAATTTTCCAGATAACATTTTTAATGCTCAGAAGTTGCTCTTTGATAACTATGTAGACTCAGTGGGTTTTTTTTTTTTTTTCCATTATGTTTCATATAAGTATCAATTTTGTCTCAGATATTTCTCATTTTTTAATAAACATGATACAGTAGCTGACATACAGTAAGATTATAGAGCCATAATATGAATTTGGCTTGAATAGCTTATTTGATCATATGAGAATGTGAGGAGAAATCTTTGAGTTCATACTGAAATTGCAGGCATTGGTATCTTAGCAAATCTGAGCAGTTTGAGACATTGTTGAGATCTCTTGTGAAACTCTTTTAGATTCTTTAGTTTCTCTGGAGGAAAATCAGCACATTTAAATTGCTATTCATTGAATCTCATTGCTGTTGAGGAGCAAAAGTCAAGACATTTGAAAAATAAAAGCTCTTGTGTGACTGTTCTTTCTCACCAGACCCTGTGGAAGCTGTAGATCAAGTGTTGTGAAGTTTTGTTGTGCAGATTCTCAATTAGCTGGGCTGCTGTTCTGGGCAGCACTGCAGTAGGGCAACAGAACAAAGACAGATGCACTGTGGGATACCAAATACTCAACACACACACACACACACACACACACACACACACACACACACACAGACACACACACCGTGCCCAAATAAACATGGAACGAGTGTGTATCTCTGCACCAAAGAGAATGAGGCTGTTTTTCTTCTCTGTGTGCTTGTATTTGTGTGTGTGTGTGTGTGTGTGTGTGTTTTGGTCTGACATTAAATGTGTATTTCATTGTAACTGAAAGTAGAACTAGAACTTTATTTTCTGAAAAAAAAAACATGAATGGTATTTGCATGCAAATTTCGCTGCGATGATGCTTATGGGTGGTTGCCAGGGTGTCGCTATATCATTTCTGAGGTGTTTTGAGTGGTTGCTAGGGTGTTGCTATCTAAATCATGGCCAGGGTGTTACTATGTAGTTTCTGAGGTGTTCTGAGTGGTCACTAAGGTGTTGCTATGTAGTTTTGAAGGTGTTCTGGGTGGTTACTAGGGTGTTGCTATGTAGTTTTGGAGGTGTTCTGGGTGGTTTCCAGGGTGTCTCTATCTGAATCGTGGCCAGGGTGTTGCTATGTAGTTTCTGAGGTGTTTCTGAGGTGTTCTGAGTGGTTTCCACAGTGTTGCTATGTAGTTTCTGAGGCATTCTGATTGGTTGCTAGGGTGTTGCTTCCTGAATCATTGCCAGGGTGTTGCTATGTAGTTTCTGAGGTGTTCTGAGTGGTTTCCATGGTGCTGCTATGTAGTTTCTGAGGCATTTTGATTGGTTGCTAGGGTGTTGCTATCTGAATCATTGCCAGGGTGTTGCTATGTAGATTCTGAGGTGTTCTGAGTGGTTGTCAGGGTGTTGCTATGTAGTTTCTGAGGTGTTCTGAATGGTTGTCAGGGTGTTGCTATATAGTTTTGGAGGTTTTCTGAGTGGTTTCTAGGGTGTTACTATGTAGTTTCTGAGGTGTTCTGAATGGTTATCATGGTGTTGCTAACTGAATTATTGCCTGGGTGTTGCTATGTAGTTTCTGAGTTGTTCTGAATGGTTGTCAGGGTGTTGATATGTAGTTTCTGTGGTGTTCTGAGTGGTTGCTAGGGTGTTGCTAACTGAATCATTGCCAGGGTGTTGCTACAGTATGTAGTTTCTGAGTTGTTCTGAATGGTTGTCAGGGTGTTGCTATGTAGTTTCTGAGGTGTTCTGAATGGTTGTCAGGGTGTTGCTATGTAGTTTCTGAGGTGTTCTGAGTGGTTACTAGGGTGTTGCTAACTGAATCATTGCCAGGGTGTTGTTACAGTATGTAGTTTCTGAGTTGTTCTGAATGGTTTCCAGGGTGTTCTATGTAGTTTTGGAAGTGCTCTGAGTGGTTGCTAGGGTGTTGCTAACTGAATCATTGCCAGGGTGTTGTTATGTATTTTCTGAGGTGTTCTGAATGGTTGCCAAGGTGTTGCTGTGCAGTTTCTGAATCGCTGCAAGGGTGTTGCTATGTAGTTTCTGAGTTGTTCTAAATGGTTGTAAGGGTGTTGCTATGTAGTTTCTGAGGTGTTCTGAGTGGTTTCCAGGGTGTTCTATGTAGTTTTGGAAGTGCTCTGAGTGGTTGCTAGGGTGTTGCTAACTGAATCATTGCCAGGGTGTTGTTATGTATTTTCTGAGGTGTTCTGAATGGTTGCCAAGGTGTTGCGGTGCAGTTTCTGAATCACTGCAAGGGTGTTGCTTTGCAGTGTCTGAGGTGCTCTGAGTGGTTGCTAGGTGGTTTCTGATGTGTTCTGAGTGGTTGCTAGGGTGTTGCTATGTAGTTTCTGAATCACTGCAAGGGTGTTGCTTTGCAGTGTCTGAAGTATTCTGAGTGGTTGCTAGGATGTTGCTATGTGGTTGTTTACTGGCCCAAGTCAAAATAGTCAACCCTCAAGTCTTTTTCCCCCTCTTAGAATTTCTTTTGGTATTTTATCACCCACCTTGAAAAAACTGTGTATGTGATCATAACCTATCAAACTGCACTAATAAAACAACCATCATAACAATGTTGTACACACAAACTTGGTAATTCATCAGTAGCTTGTGAAACGGATCACCATCTCCATGTGAAATTCTCACAGATTTCAGCTGTAACAAACACACATGAACACACACTGATTGAGTTTGCTGGAGTTTGGATTGAATTTGAAGGTATTATTGCAAACAGAGATTTGAATTTCCATCCGGAGCAGCAAATAGGAAATGAGACCAATAACCTTGACTGGCATTTGCTCCTGTGTGTGTGCGCGTGTGTTTTATATGCATGAGGATTCTTTCATTTGTGTTTTATTTGCGCTCTTCGGTTGGGGAGATAAAGCTATTAATATATATGGCGATGAGAGGAGAGAGGCTGTGGCATATGCCTGCGAGCAAGAATATTAAAACTAAGAGAACTATAGTGATATCCAGCCCAGGAGTACACACGCAAACACACACACACACACACACACACACACACACGAGTCATTTAGGAGACACGGACAATCTGGTGCTGGTTATTGTCGTGTGTAATCGATTTGCTCGAACGTCTTAGATCTTAGGTCTGAGTTTTTCATAGGTCTTACGTGATCTGACTCTCTCTCTATCTCTCTCAAGATAAAAGTAGCTTTATTGACATGGTAAAAAAATTGCACACTGGCAAATAATTACATTATATATGAACATTTAAAAACTAATTTATGATTCACTATTTATACAAATTTTAAAAGCATTTTATGCCTGTTGCATGTGTCATTTACAAAATATATTATAAATTATTTAAAAAATATAAATAAATATATGTTAATAATAAGTTGTTTTTGATAAAAGCTTCTGCTAAATACATAAATGTAAATGTATAATTTTTATTATTAAATCTATGTATTTTTTAAATCGATGCATAAAGGTATATTTGTTTATTGTAAACTGCTTTATTGTAAAAGCGTCAGCATAAAAATTGCATACATATAAATTCATGATGATGATGATGATGATGATGATTATTAATGATAAATGGACGCATTCATGTCTATTTTGTATCATTAAATATATTGTTTTCTTAATTTGGTGTTATAATAGTAATAATTTATAATTAATAATAATTATAAAATAATAAATTTAATAATAAAAATTATAACTATAATTAATAAATGACAATGCAACAGGCATGAAATGCTTTGGGGGAAAATATATGTAGTAAAACAAAATGCATTTAACAGTAATAACAAAAGTAAGTCAGCCTTTTATTCTAAGCTCATTTTTCCTTCACAAAGACTCTCAGAGTTTATATATTTATTGCACTTGTTTGCTTACCATTTTAAACAGACAATCATTGAAATGTGTGTTTTGATTGGCTGTGTGTATTTTGATCTGATAGATTGAGGTATATGCTGCTGTTAACATTCATAACTCACACTCACTGAAGTAGGAATGAGTGTGTGTGTGTGTGTGTGTGTGTGTGTGTGTTGTGAGGAGAGCATGTGGTGTTATAGAGGGATTAGTGTTTAATGAGGGGGAGTGGCCAGGGTGGGCGGGGTCAGCCACTGCCTCAGGCAAAGAGCAGAGGGTCACACACACACACACACACACACTGGGATGGACACACTCAGGGGGCCTCAATTAGAGGATGGAGGATAATTCCCCCCACCTGATACCTGCTGTCGTCCTGCGCTGTCCTTTTTCTGTTTTTCTGCCTTTTCTCTTTCTTTTACATTCTTACTTTACCCCTCTTTACCCTTTACTGTCTATCTGCCTGTCTGCCTGTCTGTCTCTCTTCTCGACTGGAGTAAAAGTATTATTGAAATGGAAAAAAGTTACATTATTAAAGCATTAGTATAAATTTGTGTGTGTGTGTGTGTGTGTGTGTTCACAAAAAATAATATAATAAAATATATAGAAAATAATAAAACAGTTACAATTACAAAGAAATGACAAGCAATGCATTGAATTAAATGTGAATTTTTGAAGTTAAAAAAGTTAATAGTATTTTCTTGTAAAACGTAGCCCAGTCATCTTTTTATTTTTAGCTTTATCATTTTTACAGTGTACAAGAGGCAATAGTATATAAAATATTAATTTATATATATATATATATATATATATATATATATATATATATATATATATATATATATATTATATCATACACTTTTTATATCCAATATATTATATACTATATATTATTTTATATAAATATACAGAACATAAATATACACAGTGTTAAAATAGATATTTAATTCAGACAGCCAGTCTGAATGTGATTCATTAAATCAGGTGTCTATATCTGTGTCTCAAATGCTGCGGGATGTTTTCTCTTTACTTGCTTTATTTTTGTTTATCAATGTTGTTCAATGTCATTGAGTCGGCTGGTGTTTTGGTGATTTTTAGTGGATTTATGAAGTCAAGTTCACACAGGTAACCACAGGTTTTGTTTATCACTCAGCATATTAATGATGGCTGTCCAAATGGATTTTAAGGATTTCTGTGAGAATGAATTATGTGGATAGATGAACTTTTATTCAGTAACTTGCGATTTTCAGTGTGCTCACAATGGTATAATTTACACTATTTCTAGTTTAAATTCATAATTATTAATTAGACACTGAAAAATGTCTATAAAAGCATGTGTGTATATCTTTGTTGTGTGTGTGTATGTGTGTGTGTGTGTGTGTGTGTGTGTGCACATTTCCTAATTTGCATGTCTGTTATCTCAGGTTTCTTTGAATTGTTTCCGTCCCTCTGGAGTTTGTATTTGAAACCCTCCCAGATTCTGTTCCTCTCCTTCCTTTATAGTCTGTAACTCTCTTTTTCTCTCCCTCCTTCATATTTTCTAGTCTCTCTCTCCTCTCGCTTTGCACCTGTTTCCCACTCTGAACAGCTGCTAATTGGGTGAATCTAATTAGTGATTACCCATAAACCTTAGCGGTGTTTGATAGGTTTGTTCTCCGACCCGTAAAATAATCCATCACTGATATGTGTGTGTTTGTTTGTGTGTCCCAGTCCCTATATCAGCGTGTAGGAAAAAGTATTTTAACGTCAAAACGTATCACACGTCACCTTTAACCTATTAGTACACGTCACCTATTAGTATTAACAAACCAGTTTAACTCACTGTCTGCCTCTCAAAATATATCACAGAATGGTTATCACTCCAATAATTGTTGTTTTCTAATGGGGCCCTTTAAAGTTCAAAGGTCACTGAGGGGAAATGCAGTATCTGACCTTCACATGACCCTCATTCCAAACATTTCAAACTCCCTTAAATTCCAAAATCATCCAAAGTTAATTAGCCATTCAAATCACTGAAGTATTACAATAAAATAAAATACAAGATAAAAAAAACTTTTTGATCGTACATCCCAAAAAATTAAAAAATGTGTTTGTGTTATTTTGTTATATTTTTGCATATCTATCTAATCTATCTATCTATCTATCTATATCTATATATATATATATATATATATTTTTTTTTTTTTTTTTTTTTGTCTTTTAATTATTTTTTCCAGATTTTTTTTTTTCTGTGTGTCTATACAATGAAATTCAGTGAGGAATTTTCTTTATTTTTTTGTGAATATTTGTTCTTGAATGTCACGTAAGAAAGAAATGACTGTTTTGGAACAACATGAGGGTGAGTAAATTAATTTTCATTTTTGTGTTTTTATTTTTAAATCCTTTTTTAAAAATTAATTTTACACACTAACTGAACAAGAAAAGTTATTTTAGACCCTACTGCTGTACGATGTTCTACAACGTGAATCTGTAGACGTTATTATACTCGTGTACTCTAATCAGTATCATTGTAATATGATTAAACCAGCTCTTGAGAGACGGTACAGTCTGCGATTTCTGTGGAGAGAGCTGCGTTGCACACAGCAAAGCATGATGGGACGGATAAAACAGGGACTATTAATCCAGAATGCCCCAAATGAGAAGGAGCGAGCAAGCAAGAGTTTTAAGACTCGCTTTGCTACAGGAAGCTGTCACAGACGTTTACTTTCGTGCCGTTTGCTGCAACAACTTTCTTCCATAAGCCCCCGTGACCCCAGAGACAAACTCACTACGCCTCCATACCCTAAATAACTACAGATTAAAATTTTACACACTCTCTCCCTCTCATGTTCTGACAAAGAGCAGTGTTGGCCTGTCATCTCCGATCTCATCTGCTGAGGAGACATCGCTGTGCCATTGCTCAGTAAACACAAACACACTCACAAATACGTTCAGACACGCTCACACAAACCTTCATTATTCTGAACACATGCATCATGCTCAACACACACAGACTCTTAAAAACACTTTAATAAAACCAGAAAAATTTGATGAATGAGAGTTTAGTGAGACTCTATATTAATTCTATATTGATGCACTTTGCATATTGCATGGTAAACAACCATGAAATATATTAGTGAAAATTATTTATTTTGATTATTATTAATAATGCATTTTAACTGTTTATTTAACAATAAGTGCACAAAAAGTAAGTTTGCATCAAAAACTTTTAACCCTAATCTTTTACCTAATTATGTTCTCCCTAATTATGCTATATATTATCACCAAATCTTGGATTGTCTTTTTGTCATCTTGTTTTCTGTCAATTAGCACAGGTTTTGTATTTCTTTCTGAAACTGATTGATCGTAGGCCTCATTGATCTCAGCTTATTTACCTCAGTTTTTGAGTGAAAAAAAACCCCATTATTTGTGGATCATTTTGGCAATGATCACTAAAAACATAAGCATAGATGCATAAGCTCATATCAGTAAGGCCTACGACCAATCAGTTCCAAAAAGAAACAGAACCTGTGCTGATTGAATGAAAACAAGTTGATAAAAAGATTGGATCCAAAATTTAGTAATAATACAGCATAACGAGAGATTTGCAAGCATTTTTTATAGGAAAAATCACAAAATAAGCACAAAAATCACCCATTTTTGGGGAAGTTGTTATATACTAAATGAGCAAAATCAGTAGGTTTTACTCCAATCCGACATTTACTAGAATATTTGGGAAAAAGAAAGTCCTCTACAGGTCAAAATGACCAGAACTCAACATGAAGGTTAAATATAAGTTCAAGACACCTAATATAAACCTTTTAATTTACTTGCTTAAGACAATCTTTAAACATGCTAAAATCACTGTAGTTGTAATTTGCCATATGTAGTATTTTTGTGAATATAATGGCTAGAGGTCATTTAGGTCAACGAATGTGTTTGTTTTGCCAACAGATCGACTTGTCCTTATAGAGTTTCGCTGACTCCTGTTACTGTCCATTCTAATGCAGATGTATAGATTTATAGATGAGGAGAGATCCTTATGTTTAATTTATCACTTCTCTCATCCTCTTGCTCTCTTCTCAATGTCTGTAATTTTATTTAATCATAAAGATGAAAGCACTGATGATTTTTGCCCTTAAGTATAAACAGAACTGGCTGACGACATCAATATCCACAAATCTAAACAAACGGGAGGAGCAGCAAACTTCACAAAAGTGCCTCTTCAGCATGTGTGTGTTTGTGCGACGCCTGAAATATGTAGCTGACCAATTAGACTACAAATTAGACTGAAATCAAGGCTCGAGTGGGATCTTGATCGATAAAATACATTTTTTAAACCCTGGTACGTTCAAAATCTCAGACCGAAAGTGAAAGGAGAGTGAAACTGATTTCAAATGGAAACAGACATCAGAGTGGTTCAGACACACATGCACACAAATTCATTGTGACGTTCAAATGAAGTTGAATCTGCTGGGACGGCGCTCTGCTCTGTCGTGGAAATAAAGACGCGACGATAAACTCAATAAAACACGAGTACAAGAGAAACAAATAAACATAAAAGACAGAGAAAGTGTTTTAAGGTAAGGGACGTAACCTAAAAAAACAACATAACTCTATGAGTGTGTGCGCGTGCAGAAATTGATTTCTCTTTGCTAGTCTGCAATTTCTCAGGACATTGTGAATGCTCCCTTTTTCAGCTCAATAACAATAAAACAGAAAGTCTTCAGATAAATTAGTGCCTTACGCGGGGGGAACGGGCCATTCTCTCTATTTTTACTGTCGTTTGTCCATCACACTCATTTTTTTTCGTGGTTCATTACTTCTTCTGTCAATGGCTTTAATTTTCCACTTCTCTGCCCTGACACACATTGAAGGACCTGCAAAAAACAAACACATGCAACTGGACATAAAATGTGAGTTTATGTAAGTTTGGGTTTACTTAGCTATATTAAATATGACAAACATGCCCTTAAAGGCAAAAATTATAAATAATAGCATTTTGCTTTTTTTTTTTTTTTTTTTTGTATTTTATTGCTTAGCGTATGGTTTGTCTAGAGTCAGTCAGTTGTCATTATAATTTAAATAATTTAACTTTAAGTGAGACCGGGACAAGTTGTCACACCAGGAAGCTGTCAAAGTGGCTGTTTTGAGTCAGATGTCAGTATTTCAAATTCTTGTTATGTTAGTCTTTTTAAAGCATCTAGTTAAAAGCTGAAATAATATATTTTTTTTTTCTGAATTCTTTATTCCAAATTAAAATTTTATTATTTTATTATTATTTTTGCTAACTAACAAGTGAACACAATAAAACCACACTGGCCTTTATTCAGAAAAAAAGTCAACTACCGTTGAAATTTGAGGTCGGTAAGATGTTTTTGAAAGATGTCTCAAAGCTACATTTATTTTATTAAAAAAATACTGAAAAAACAGTAATATTGTGAAATATTATTACAATTTCAAAGAACTGTTTTCTATTTGGATATATTTTAAAATGTAATAATATAATGTGATCAAAGCTGATTTTTTAAGCATCATTACTCCAGTCTTCAGTGTCACATGATCCTTCAGAAATTGTTCTAATATGCTGATTTGCTGCTCAAGAAGCATTTTATATTATTTTCAATGTTGAAAACAGTTGTGCTGCTTCATATTTTTGTGGAAAAAAAGGATTCTTAGATGGATAGAAAATTCAAAACACCAGCATTTATCTGAAATAGAATTGTTTTGTAACATTATAAATGTCTTTAAATTGATCAATTTAATGCACCCTTTCTGACTAATAAGTAGGACCTATTAATTTCTTTTAAAATGTTTGTCGCTTTATAGTTTTTTTTTTTATAGGCTGACATATATTTTAAATATTTGTATATTCATTTATGTTGGCCAAAACAATATTTTTGCTTTTCATTGATCTTTTTATGCTTCATAATTGTTTTACTATTAATTGTAATTTAGCATGCTAAAAGTACTGTATGTTTTTCTTGAGCAAACCGGTGAAAAGGGTTTTCAGTTTATACAGAAACTGACTGTCAACAATAAACCCACCCTAGAAATCCTCACGTGACAGCTCGCCCCATGCAGTTTCCCCTGCATTAATAACAATGTAAGTCTACGGTTACCCCTCATTATCCGAATGAGCGTGTTTGCATCGGTTCGGTATAAGAGGAGCTGGCGTCTGTCTTAAAACGGTTATTGCGAGAGAACGAGGGGAAGCGCGGAAGAAGTGAAATGCAGGGAGACAGGTGCTGGCAAAGAGCACGCGAATGAAACATGAAGTGAGACAGGTAGAGAGACAGATATTCTCTCATTCTCATTCATTCAGAGCAGATCTGATAAACACAAGTGCGACCTCTCCGGCTGTACAGACGGAAAGAAAAGAGCGGCTCTCTCCTCCCGCGCTGATGGGGGGGAGGGGTCAGGGTTGGGGCGTCGCCTCAGGGCTCGTCGCCGAGCAACAAAAGACCACTCAGCTCGCGTTAGGCCTCCTGTTGGCCAATCAGGACTGACGGAACTCGGGCGCGGTCCGCTGCTAGCCTTCAAATGCTAAGTGCTTCATTAGCCACCTTTCATTTCGCCGTCGCCCCCGGCAACCCACTTTACACTCGCCATCCCTGGGAGCGCGGCAAAACTTCAGACCGCCGTCAGGCCACACACACACACACACACATACTGTCATCAGTGAATTTTGTGGTTTGCAGAAACGCTCACAGTCACACAATCACAACGCCGAATTCATCATGCTCGCGCGTGACAGCAGAGTACAGCGTGAATTTGTTGTTATGAGTGTGTAATGTGGTTAGACATCACCGTGTGTGTGTGTGTGTGTGTGTGGCCTGAAGCTCAGCAGATGCCTGAAGCCTCTCCTGTCAGGAGTGGAGAGATCGGACGGAGAGGGAAACAGAAGAGAGCAGCTCCATCGGGTATGGCTGTCTGTCTGTGTGTGTGTGTGTGTTTCTGTTATCTTCCTCTCAATGTCCTCCTCTTCCTCAGTATGTCATGCTGAAACCTTGAGTCAAACACGCTGTCTTTCCTCAGACTGAATTCGCACTGAAATCTGGGGAAGTAGCAGCACTTATACAGCACTCACAAAAAGAAGCTACCTGTATTTTTTGGAGGTGTGTAGTAGTGTGTAGAGCTGTGTGGTATTTTTAAATACCAAAATGTGTATACCATGGTAAATGAATGGAAATTGTTTAATTATACATTGTCTATAACTAAGTGCTATATGTGACCCTGGAAAAATACATTGTATGGGTCAAAATGATCGATTTTTCTTTTATGCCAAAAATCATTAGGATATTAAGTAAAAATCATGTTCCATTAAGATATTTTGTAAATTTCCGACCGTAAATATATCAAAACTCAATTTTTGTTTAGTAATATGCATTGCTAAGAACTTAATTTGACAACTTTAAAGGCAATTTTCTCAGTATTCTGATTTTTTTGCACCTCAGATTCCTGATTTTCAAATAGTTGTATCTCGGCCAAATATTGTCCTATCCTAACATTAACATATAGCTTATTTATTCAGCTTTCATTTCAAAAAATTAACCCTTATGACTAAATTGTGTCCAGGGTCACATATTATTATTACCATCTGCCACTGAAAATAAGCAAAAAAAAAAAAAAAAAAGCTTGCAGTAAAAGGCTGCAAACAAAAAGATTTTGAATCTACTTACTAGGTTTTCTTCCATACCAAGATGTTACTTCGTAAATCAAGTGGCGACTAAACAAAAAATGTTTTTGTACAAAAAATACACTAAATTGTATTTGTAATTAAATATTACAAATTAATTAAAATGACAAAATAACGTAAAAAGATTAACACGACATAATCTAAATAGGAAAACGATAATTGTATAAGTTCATAGCAGCAGTGGAAGATACCAGTCAAAAGCACAAAACAAATGCTGGGTTGAATATTATATTAGTTTTAGAGAAATTACCACATTACAGGTCAGTTGCAACAAAATACTGTAGAGTTTGATTGGATGCACAACTTTGACATCGTAAACGAATATGGTGTTTTGTCCTGCATTTTAATAGTTGGTAAGTCTAAATATTTTCTGTCCTGACCTTGCACAATTATATGATTCGTTTTAGCATTTCAATATTTAGTATTGTGATTTCTCAGACAAACCTGAGCCGTTTTGATTGAAAACTGCTGGTTTATAAGAATATTCCAGATTGAATACAATCTAAAGTAACATTAACATCTTTAGTTCTATATTGATTACCACAGCCAATAATTTTGACTTGTCACTCATTTTTTTAGTTTGTAAATAAAACAAAAATATAGGTACTACAAGTTAAGCATATACAATGGAACTCTATGGTGCAGCCCTTGTATTTGACCCAAGAATTTCTTATTCATAAAGAAAGTCATGTAGTGTACACAAAATAAATGAAAGGGTTTGAGAAATCAGCAGCATCTCTTCATGTCCTACACGTCATCTATTTTCATTTCTTTTACAGATTTGTGCTGGTTGTTTAGGCCTGTGATCGTTCCTATGCTGTTTAATGGTACTTTAAATCTGTCTGAGATTTATCTGATTAATTTTAATATTCATTCAGGAAATTATTCCGCCATATTTGTTTAAATAAATGTTCTGCATAATTATAACAGTGCATTGTCTTACCCAAGATCTCATATCATATAATCTTTGACTGAGATAATACATTTAGCTTTCTGTCTGAGATAGAGGACTCAGACATGACCTCTAAATTGGACTATTTAGTTACTTAGTGTAGTGAAGTTGGAGTACTGAGGGATTATATAAGAATATAAACACTTGCATTGTGATTGACAGAATGAAATGAACATGCCCAGTCTTTTTGTTTTTAGAAATGAGAGATGACTTGAAATGAGTGTATGGTCATGTCAGTAAACCTGTATTGAATACAGAACACTCCTTTAGCATGAGATGTGTTTTCTGGGTAATTTGTTTGAGGTTTTGTGTTCATGTCTGTCTAGAATATGATGAAGAAATGCTTGAAGTGTTTAATAGGCCCAAACTGTGTGTGTGTGTGTGCGCGCGCATGTGTGAGAGAGGGTCAGTCATACTGTATTCCAGTGCTCCCTCTAGTGGACTGATTGTTTTACAACTCAGTCAACAATCCCAGTGTCACTCACAGACTCTCATATGCCAGAGCACAAGTTCATTCAGCTATTTAAATGAAAACAGGCTTTTTGAATATGTTTATTTTAATTTTTTTTATCTAAAGCTAATTACAGTGACTCTACAGTCATTATAAACTTTTGCAATTTTTTGTAGTAATAAAAAATATAATTTACTTGGAGTCATTTTTGCTTTGACAGCGTCTCCAAATTAGGGAGGTTTTTGTCAGCTTTCTAGGGATAATTTTGTGCCCAAAGAGCTAAATAAACACACACACTACACTGTGATTCTTGATGTTATTGTTGTACCTTATATGTAATATGTCTCTGTGTTTGTAGTGTTATAGAATTGTTTTGTATTTGTATATGGTGTTATACTATGTGTTACGTGAGCATGTGTGTGTTTGTCAGTGTGTTTATATTTCTCTCTCTCTGTGTGTGTGTGTGTGTGTGTGAGTGATTCTGTTCCCCTGTGTTGGCCTGAGGCACCTTCACTCACAATTAATGGAGAGAGTCTCATGGAGCTTCAGTCTCCTCTTTTACATGAAACCTTCCTCTCCTCTTCCCTCCATCCCCCTCTCCTCATCTCTCTTCTCTTCTCTCTCTTCTCTTCTCTTCTTCTCTCCTCTCCTCTCCTCATTTTCTCTTCTCTTCTCTTCTCTTCTCTTCTCTTCTCTTCTCTTCTCTCTCTTCTCCTCTCCTCTCCTTATTTTCTCTTCTCTCTCTTCTCTTCTCTCTTCTCTTCTCTTCTCCTTCTCTTCTCTTCTCTTCTCTTCTCTTCTCTTCTCTTCTCTTCTCCTCTCCTCTCCTTATTTTCTCTTCTCTTCTCTTCTCTTCTCTTCTCTTCTCTTCTCTTGTCTTCTCTTCTCTTCTCTTCTCCTCATTTTCTCTTCTCTTCTCTTCTCTTCTCTTCTCTTCTCCTTAGTTTCTCTTCTCTTCTCGTCTCTTCTCTCTCTTCTCTTCTCTTCTCTTCTCCTCTCCTCTCCTTATTTTCTCTCTCCTCTCCTTATTTCTCTTCTCTTCTCTTCTCTTCTCTTCTCTTCTCTTCTCTTCTCTTCTCTTCTCTTCTCTTCTCTTCTCCTTATTTTCTCTTCTCTTCTCCTCTTCTCTCTCTTCTCCTCATTTCTCTTCTCTTCTCTTCTCTCTCTCTCTTCACTTCTCTTCTCTTCTCTTCTCTTCTCCTCCTCTCCTTAATTTCTCTTCTCTTCTCTTCTCCTTCTCTTCTCTTCTCTTCTCTCTCCTCTCCTCATTTTCTTCTCTTCTCTTCTCTTCTCTTCTCTCTCTTCTCCTCCTCTCCTTATTTCTCTTCTCTTCTCTTCTCTCTCTTCTCTTCTTTCTCTCTCCTCATTTTCTCTTCTCTTCTCTTCTCTTCTCTTCTCTTCTCTTCTCTCTCTCTCCTCATTTTCTCTCTTCTCTTCTCTTCTCTCTCTCTTTTCTCTTCTCTTCTCTTCTCTTCTCTCTCTTCTCTTCTCTGTCTTCTCTTCTTCTCTCTCCTCATTTTCTCTTCTCTTCTCTCTCTCTCTTCTCTTCTCTTCTCTTATTTTCTCTTCTCTTCTCTTCTCTTCTCTTCTCTTCTCTTCTCTTCTCTTCTCTTCTCTTCTCCTCATTTTCTCTTCTCTTCTCTTCTTCTTCTCTCTCTTCTCTTCTCTTCTCATTCTCTTCTCTTCTATTTCTCTTCTCTCTCTTCTCTTCTCTTCTCTTCTTCTCTTCTCTTCTCTTCTCTTCTCTTCTCTTCTCTTCTCTCTCCTCTCCTTATTTTCTCTTCTCCTCTCCTTATTTTCTCTTCTCTTCTCTTCTCTCTCTTCTCTTTCTCCTTCTCTTCTCTTCTCTTCTCTTCTCTTGCTCTTCTCTTCTCTCTCCTTATTTTCTCTTCTCTTCTCTCTTCTCTTCCTCTTCTCCTCATTTTTCTTCTCTTCTCTTCTCTTCTCTTCTCTTCTCTTCTCTTCTCTTCTCTTCTCTCTCTCTTCTCTTCTCTCTCTCTCTTCTCCTCCTCTCCTTATTTTCTCTTCTCTTCTCTTCTCTTCTCTTCTCTTCTCTTCTCTTCTCTCTCTCTCTTCCTCTTCTCTTCTCTTCTCCTCTCCTCATTTTTCTTCTCTTCTCTTCTCTTCTCTTCTCTTCTCTTCTCTTCTCCTCCTCTCCTTATTTTCTCTTCTCTTCTCTTCTCTTCTCTTCTCTTCTCTCTCTTCTCTTCTCTTCTTTTCTCTTCTCCTCATTTTCTCTTCTCTTCTCTTCTCTTCTCTCTCCTCATTTTCTCTTCTCTTCTCTTCTCTTCTCTTCTCCTCATTTCTCTCTCTTCTCTTCTCTCTCTCTCTTCTCTTCTCTTCTCTTCTCTTCTTCCTTCTCTTCCCTTCCCATCTCGTCTCGTCTCGTCTCGTCTCGTCTCCTCTCCTCATTTTCTCTTCTCTTCTCTCTCTTCTCTTCTCTCTCTTCTCTTCTCTCTCCTCATTTTCTCTTCTCCTCATTTTCTCTTCTCTTCTCTTCTCTTTCTCTTCTCTTCTCTTCTCTTCTCCTCTCCTCTCCTTATTTTCTCTTCTCCTCTCCTTATTTTCTTCTCTTCTCTTCTCTTCTTCTCTCTTCTCTTCTCTTCTCTTCTCTTCTCTTCTCTTCTCTTCTCCTTATTTTCTCTTCTCTTCTCTTCTCTCTCTTCTCTTCTCTTCTCTTCTCTTCTCTTCTCTTCTTCTCTCCTCTCCTCTCCTCATTTTCTCTTCTCTTCTCTTCTCTTCTCTTCTCTTCTCTTCTCTTCTCTTCTCTTCTCCTCATTTTCTCTTCTCTTCTCTTCTCTTCTCCTCATTTTCTCTTCTCTCTCTTCTCTTCTCTTCTCTTCTCGTCCTTTTCTCTTCTCTTCTCTTCTCTTCTCTCTCTTCTCTTCCCTTCTCTTCTCTTCTCTTCTCTTCTCTTCTCTTCTCTTTCTCTTCTCTTCTCCTCTCCTCATTTTCTCTTCTCTTCTCTTCTCTTCTCTTCTCTTCTCTTCTCCTCATTTTCTCTTCTCTTCTCTTCTCTTCTCTTCTCTTCTCTTCTCTCATTTCTCTTCTCTTCTCTTCTCTTCTCTTCTCTTCTCTTCTCTTCTCTTCTCGTCCTTTCTCTTCTCTCTCTTCTCTTCTCTTCTCTTCTCTTCTCTTCTCCTCATTTTCTCTTCCCTTCTCTTCTCTTCTCTTCTCTTCTCTTCTCTTCTCTTCTCTTCTCTTCTCTTCTCTCTCCTCTCCTCATTCTCTTCTCTTCTCTTCTCTTCTCTTCTCTTCTCCTCTCGTCATTTTCTCTTCTCTTCTCTTCTCTTCTCTTCTCTTCTCTTCTCTTCTCTTCTCTTCTCTTCTCTTCTCTTCTTCTCTCTCTTCTCTTCTCCTCTTGTCATTTCTCTCTTCTCTTCTCTTCTCTTCTCTTCTCTTCTCTTCTTCTCTCTCTTCTCTTCTCTTCTCTTCTCTTCTCCTCTCATTAATCTATTATTTTCATCTCATTTTGTCTCAACATTTTTATCTCTTCAATCTTTTCTCTCTCTTTTTTCTCAAGTCAATTCTCTTCTACTTTTTTTCTCATCTCTTCTCCTCTGTTCTTGTTTAGTCTCTTATTTAATTTCTTTCCATTTTTGTCTTTCCATTTTCAGTTCATCTCTTCTTTCTCATCTAATTTCTTTGATTTTTTTTCTCACATCTTCTCATGTTGTCTCATCTCTTCTCATTTTGTCTCTCCCATTCTCACTTCATCGTTTATTTGTTTCTTCACATTTTGTCTTTTTTGAGCTCATCTTTTCATCTCTTCTCTTCTTATTTCTCTTATCTATTCTTGTTTCATCTATTATAATTTTATGTCTTCTCATTTCTTCTCCTCCATTCTCACTCCATCTCTTATTTAGTTTCTTCTTAATTTTTTTTGCTAATTTTTTCTCAACTTTTCAAATTTTTTCCCTCGTCTCTTCTTGTCAGGTTTCTTCTCATTTTGTCTCTTCTCTAATTTTCTTATTTTCTCTGCTCATTTCATCTTTTCTCACCTCTGCTCTTTTCATTTAATCTGTTCCTTTCTCTTCTAGTCTCATTTCATCCCATATCTCCTTTCCTTTTACTTGAATCCTCTTCTCTTCTATTTCTTCTCTTCTTGTCTCTTCTCTGCTCATTTCCTCTCTTCTTGTCTCCCATCTTTTCCTTTCATTTAATTTCTTCTCATTTTGTTCCTTTTATCAGCTCCTCATCTATAATCTCCTCTGTTCATTCTCATTTTTGTCTCTTCTCTTATTTTCTTCCCTTCTCTGTTTATTTTTCTTTTCTTGCCTCTTCTCATTTTCTTGTCTTTTTCTCATTTTCTCTCATCTTTTTACCTTTCATTTAATCTTTTCTCACTTTGCCTCCTTACCTTTTTCTCAGATTTTCTTGTTTTTTCTCTGTTCTTCTCATTCATTGTCTTCTTGTCTAATCTTGTCTCATATGTTCTCTCATTTTAAACCTCTAAAATCAGAAGAGAACAATATTTAAAATCCAGAATGTCAAGAATTTCACCCTCCCACAAAACACACAACAACACACAACTAAAGAACACGACAGGCCACATCACACATCCACTTTTTTTGCATGCATGTACAAAAACACCTTTCACTTCCACGTGTCTCTGTAGGCCGCGTGCGTCTCGCGTGCACCACGTAAGTTTGCGTTTGTTATACTATATTAAAGCGCACGCAAAACCTTTTGGTTTATTTAGATGAAGACGTTCCCAAAACCGCACAGACGGATCTCCTCAGAACAGAATAAAATCTCAGGGAGCGTTTGATAACGAGAGGAATGAGGAGAACTCCTCCACTTTAAACGATTGCATCACCTTGTCTTCCACCCCATTCCCTCTTTCTCCCTCTCTGCCTCTTGATATCTCCTTAAATCCAGAGAGAACTGAAGATTTCATTTCTTCCTCCATATGTAATCAACATCAAACGCGCAAGCGCACTTTGTCTCACTCCCGATGACACTTTCGATCACCTCGCGCAGTCTCACCTGTGTCATCAATTAGAGTGTCTCTCCGCACAATGCATTATGGGAAGGAGTTCAGAGCTGTCAGGCATCATGAAGCGCATCGTGCGCACACACAGCAGGAGTAATGCGAGGCGTCTGCGGTGTCAAGCGTTCTGTTTAATGTGATTCTCTCTCTAGTACGCCGCGTGTGTAGCTTTCTGCGGCTGCTGTTTACCATGCAGTAATACAACAAGTGTGTGTTTGAAGTGTGACTGCGCTGTGCTCTTGTGCGGGCAGAAGGGGACGGCACGTCACCGCTCATAAACTCATTTCAGACTCAAACCCTGCCTTGTTAACAAAGACATTATGTTACTGTGTTTGACCTGGAGCTGGTTAGACTGACAGAGCGAGTTTTATCCTGCAGGTGCGGCTGATTCGGAGAGTCTTTCGTAACGGTGAGAAACATGATTCTGGTAAGGGTCAAACATGGGGCTACCTTATTTTGCAACGCGGAAGTAAGCGCTTTTCTCTGAATGTTTGCGAGACTTCCGTTTCATTAGCCGCTAAACAACCAGAAGAATAGGCTAACAAGTGTCGTAAATGGTAAAACTATTTACGCTTCAAACCAGTGTGTTTATAATTACCATAATATATTAAACGATTTGATAAATAAACCAGCAGCATAACGGACTAAGTCCATTATGGAGTCCATTAATAGCCTACTGTTTAAAGATGGTTTTGTCGGTCCCTGTTTACTTTTTAATAAGTTCGATCTTTTAGTGAATGATTTATAAGAGCATATTATAACAACATTCTCTGAACAAATTTCCCTCTTCAGTTGAAGTTACCTAGACCACACAGCTGTTTGATAGTTCTTAGGCAACTGTTATGGGTCTTTTTGAAGTCTTTTTTGCAAGTCAATTTTACAAATAGCAAATAAAGGTAGATTTCATATAGAACCATTACCATTAGGGTACATGGAGATGCTCATGAGGTGAACGTCCTGGTCACCATCTCGGTGCTGAGGCAAAAAATAAATATAGCCTAGCCTGTATCCTGGGATAGGAACTTATAAAATGATAGTTTGTCAAACTCTCATTCAGGCTCTGTTTGGCACAAAATGCCATATTTCACTCGTTCTTTTTTTTTATGCATTGTTGAAATGCATCCTAAAATGGAAATAAAATGTGTTGTGCTATAATCCAGTGGTTCTCAACCCCCTCATTGTCCAACACAACATTCAAAGATATTTCCTCTGGTATTTCTGTTGTAATTATGGCAACGTTACCTGTTTTCAAACTTTTTTGTTAACAGAAACTGGGAGTTTTGATATTAAATGAAACAGTTTATTTTTGTGATTCTGTAAGATTCAAGATTCTCATTCTGTGTATTTATAATAAAAATAATAGTTATTGTAGGGGAAAAGAAATAGATTTTAGTTTCAGTTCAAATTACATTCAAATTAAGTTTTAACTGTTTTTACTGTATTTTTGGTCAAATGCAGCGTTAATGAACATAAAGACTCCTTTTAGCCATAGTTTCCACAAAAATAGCCTACCAGGGTTACTTATTACTGTTATTGTTACTAATGTAAAACACATGATAAATTAATATGGGTTCTGCTTTCAACAGTGTAAAATGCATTCAATTAGATGACAGTGGCGCCTAATAACAAGTTAGAATTGATTTACGGTAGTAACACATGACTGTAGTGATTTATTTTGGCAGAAACCATGGTTACCATGGTTACTATGGTGAATGTTTGTAAGAGCTGTAGTTGTAGCAGTTGTTGTGACAAGAATTTTTAATTATAATATTAATATAATATTAAGTCATTCTGTTGCCCCATTGAAAGTTTGCTGAGGCCCTGGCCACCTGCACTGTAAAAAATAATAACTTTTGAGTTCTCCTAACAATAGTTTTTTTAGTTCTTCTTTTAGTTCTTCTCAGTAAAGATACTTTGTTCAGCCAGTGTAAATTTGTTTGTTCATGCAATGCTGATTGTGTTATTTTGCTAATAGAAAAATTCTTGTCACAACAACTGCTACAACTACAGCTCTTACAAACATTCACCATAGTAACCATGGTTTCTGCCAAAATAAATCACTACAGTCATGTTACTACCGTAAATCAATTCTAACTTGTTATTAGGCGCCACTGTCATCTAATTGAATGCATTTTACACTGTTGAAAGCAGAACCCATATTAATTTATCATGTGTTTTACATTAGTAACAATAACAGTAATAAGTAACCCTGGTAGGCTATTTTTGTGGAAACTATGGCTAAAAGGAGTCTTTTATGTTCACTAACGCTGCATTTGACCAAAAATACAGTAAAAACAGTAATATTGTGAAATATTATTCCAATTTTAAATAACTGTTCTCAATTTTAATATTTTTAAAAAATGTGATTTATACCTGTGATCATTACTCCAGTCTTCAGTGTCACATGATCCTTCAGAAATAATTTAAATATGCTTAAGAAATGTTTATTATTATCAGTGTTGTGCTGCTTCATATTTTTGTGAAACTTTTTTCCCCCATGATTCTCTGATGAATTGAAAGTTCAAATGAACAACATTTATTTGAAATAGAAATCTTTTATAACATTATAAATGACTTTACTTTCACGTTTGATCAGTTTAATGCATCATTGCTGAGTAAAATTAATTTCCTTGAACAAAAACTCCCCCCTATACTGTTATTGTACACCAAGATGATCTGATCATCAGAATTGATAATAGTAGTATCAGTCACAAAAATGCAAAAAAGCGGGCTACTGGGATGCAAAACTCTCTAAATCTCGGTGCTCTTTGGGCAAGGGAAAACTTGTCTATAAATCTTTGCTGCAAAGCCAAGGCACTCGAGAATTTATATTAAAAAACCTTTATTATTTCATGGCTTAAACATTAAAAACAAGTCACAGATGACCGCACACCTAAGCGTTGTGGCTAATAGGCCTTCATCAGGATGTGGAAAACAGACACACTCAGAGTCTCTTTTACAACAATCAACTGATCAAAAGTTTTTTTTGTTTTTTTTTTTTAATTGGATGACTTTAATTTGATTTATGATGTATTTTGTAATATGTTGTGGAAGCATCTTTTCCTTTCTTCTTTCTCCATGTGGTGATTTGTGCAGTCATGTGACTGTCATGTGATCAGTTGATTGTTGTAAAAGAGACTCTGAGTGTGTCTGTTTTCCTCACCCTGATGAAGTCGTATTAGCCGCAACGTGTAGGTGTGCGGTCATCTGTGACTTATTTTTAATGTTTAAGCCATGAAATAATAAAGACTTTTTAATATAAATTCTCGAGTGCCTTGGCTTCGCAACAAAGATTGATAATAGTAGTATTTTACGTTTCTTATGCTTAGGAGTTCCTCATATCACCTTGTCAGGTTGTTACTGCAGTAATATTGTCATAGTATTCACTGTGAGTGTGTGTTTAAACTCAGATTGACTGATAGAGGCTTCAGGGAATTTGCTCATGGCTTTTGCCTGTAACCTTTATATAAAAACCAGGTTTTGATTCGAAATGTCTTGCTAACACCTATGACACTGCATTTCAGGAATGAGTTTGCAGAGTGTTTCTGCAAAAGCCAGACGTGCATCTCATCAGACAGTTGGGTGTTTAGGTTATCTGGCTCACATCGAGAGGCTGAGAGTTTTCATGCTGTGCGTGTGAGAATGTGATATTGTCTCTGTGTTGAGTGGGAAGGTCTACGGCATGTAATTAGAATATGGGCTCCTGTGTTGTGACTGGCTTCTTTGAGCGAGCTCACCTGTGTGCTTCCTGCTCATTAGCATTCTCATGCATATTAATAAGGAGCAGAGGCGCAGCACGCCCTAGCTTGGCCGCAGGGCATCATGGGAGATTACTTGCATGAGTAATCCCGCTGGCTGGAGTTGGTCCAGAACTCCACAGCTGTCCGTCAAAGCGCAGGCGGGCAGAAGGGCATCAGGGTGTGGCGGGGCAGGGCAGTAAAGGGCTAGCGTTTAGCATGGGCTTAGCATTAGCTCATGGGGGAGGAAGTGAATCTCCTTTTGCATGGTAATGAGAAGGTTTTTAGGGCGGTTTAGCTTATTAGCTTCTATTTAGTTTAGGAGTTTGCTCTCTAAATGTCTGAAACTAGCGCTGTATGCTCAATGTTGTATTTTCAATTTCTTTCAACGTGTAATTCTACCTGTTGCTGGCATCTCAGATTCATTAGTGCAAGAAGAAATGTCTAGTACTGAACTACAAAAACGTGCTAGAATCACTTTAATTGCATTTCAGTGTTTTGGGTTGGTAAGATTTTTAAAATGTTTTTGAAAGAATTCTCTCCAAGGATGCATTTATTTGATTAAAAATACAGTAAAAACAGTAATATTGTGAAATAATTTTACAGTTTGAAATATCAGTTTTCCATTTGAATGTATTTAAAAATGTAATTTATTCCTGTGATGTAAAGCTGAATTTTCATTTCATCATTACTCCAGTCTCCAGTGTCACATGATCTTTCAGAGATCATTCTAATATGCTAATTTTCTGCTCAAGAAACATTTCTGATTACCAGTGTTGAAAACCGTTGTGCTGCCTAATATTTTTATACAACTTTTATCCATTTTTTATCCATTTTACAATAAAACAGAATGATTCAAAAGAAAAGCATTTATTTAAAATAGAAATCTTTTGTAACTTTATAAATGTTTTTACTATCACTTTTGATCAATTTAATGCATCCTTGCTGAATAAAACAATCTTCAAAAAAAAAAAATCTTACTGAGCTCAAACTTTTGAATAGTATCTTGTGGCTTTTATTTATCATAAAAGTATCATAAAAATGATTGATATGACTCAGTTGTGTGATATTTTTCACACTGAACTCTAAACAGACTTTTATGCTGATTTTGCATCCTTTTTTGAAAGCTTTAGTTGCCATTCATTGCAAATGCACAGAAATAGTGACCAGCACAATTCTTCATATTTTCTCCTTTTTTGTTTCACAGAAGAAAGAAAAGTCATATGGATGGTTTGGAATGTCACAAGAGTGAGTAAAAATTATATTTTGTAAAAAATGTTATATATGATAACAGAATCTTATGTTGCTTTAAATGTGATGACACATGTTGCTTCATTTCTCAGAAACTACATTATAGAGGCCAAAATCTTTCGTAATAAAACATCTCCATGTTAGAATATCCATCAATGGCATCAAGGGAAGGAAACACCCACTTTTAATCATCCGATCAGTTCCCAATAGATAAAATCAAGTCCTTCCCAACTTTTTTTCTCATTGAAGATTCAGTTTCACTTGAAAATGTTACCTTGCATCAGTAATATTAGTTGCAAATGCTGATTCATGTTGACTTGACATTCTAATTCTCACTGTTTTCATTCATTCAGCTTTCATTCTAAAGCAGCCAAATCAAGTACACTCTGAAGAGATTTTTGCTGTATCATTTGATTGGTGAACAATGCAGGTTGGGTGCAAATGTCTTTATTTATCAATGTTTATCTCTGTGGTACAGAAATGAGATTTCACATTTGCTGGAATTAAATGTTTGGTTGCAGAAGAGCAGTATTGATCTGTCCTGCTCCAGCACTCTGAAGTCTATTAGTGTTTCCACATCATCAAACATAAGAAAGTGTATGCTAAATATATGTGTGTGTTAGAGAGAGAGAGAGAGATAGCGATAGAGAGAGTGAGAGGTAGGGAGTGGGGTTCATATACTGTGTGAATACTAATTCAGCTCTCTTGGCAGGTCAGGGTCCCTCTCCTCTCGACATTTACCCATCTGCACCGCAGCACACAGTCTCACACACAGCTCCTGTGGATTACCTAGGCCGCAGGACAGAGCCGTTTCTATGGAAACCTCATAGCAGGCCGCATGAGTTAACCATAAACCTCTTGTAAAGTCTCTCCTCCAGGAGTGTGTGTTTGTGTGTGTGTGTGTGTGAAGCACACCGTGCTGGGTGAACTGCACACCGACCTGTCACTCAGGTAATTACTGTATTCTTTAACGAAGGACAGAAAGTCTTGCGTTCTCTTCCTGAAGATGGTTTTGGGGTAAAGCTTATCAGTGGCAGATGATGCTGTTACACATGCAAAACACCTCAGTGTGAACTTTTTACTCATTTGAAACACATTAAGCAGTCATACAGGAGCAGATTACAAAACATGCACTAGTGCTCAAAAGCTTTTGAAAGAAGTCACTTCTGCTCACCAAGGCTGCATTTATTCGATCAAAAAACTGTAATATTGTGAAATATTATTACAATTTAGATTATATTTGAATGTAATTTAAAATATAATTTATTCCCGTGATGCAAAGCTGAATTTTCAGCATCATTACTCCAGTCTTGCGTGTCACATGATCCTTTGGAAATCATTCTAATATGCTGATTTGCTGCTCAAGAAACGTTTATTATTATCAATGTTTAAAACAGTTGCATTATTTCTGTGGAAACCGTGATACATTTTTTCAGGATTCTTTGATGAAGACAAAGTTAAAAAGAACAATATTTATCTGAAATATAAATCTTTTGTTACATTATAAATGTCTTTACTGCCACTTTTGATCAATTTAATCCATCCTTGCTCAATAAAAAATTAATTCTGTAATAAAAACAAAAACTATGGACCCTTTTCACATTTCTGGGGTTCTCAGAAGAGGAAATCATCATAGTTGAGTAAATTTCTATAGTTGTGAACAGAATATACAACAAAAGCATTTCTCTGACTTTCTCTGAAAAATGTTGAGAGATTGATTACGTTGGTCACTTAAATAATATGAGTGTTATGATTTTAGTAGCAAAAAAATTACTTCCAAAACTTTTCTGTTTCAAGTTTCGAGAAATTTACAACATCTCAGGACAACACCATAAACCCTAAAATCCTAAAACAACTGTAAAACAACTGAAATAATACACGTTTTAACAAAAGAAAAAGTGCATTTATGAAAATGGGTTCAGTTTACTTTCAGTGTAAGTGCCTCACCATAACATCATTTTTATTTCTAAAGCAAATGAGGCATGAGCCATTTTTTTACAGTAAACAACATTTTTAACTTGTTTAACTTCTATTGAGCAGAAATTTTCCTTATAAATGAGTTGATATTACAATGCATTTACATAGTATAAGATCTATAATACAAATCAGGCTGTTTAGAAGCATGCAATTAGACATTATGTTAAACTGCAATTCAACAAATTACACAAAATATTAAAAGACACATTCACACACTTAATTACAGAGTTCCTTTAATTATTCTGCTTGTAATGATACAGTTTTATATTGTAGTTGATTGCATTAGCGTGTAACACAACATGGACAACACAATATAAAGTAAAACCCAAAAAGTAAAATCAAAGTCAGCTGTAAAACTAAACCAAGAGCTTGTTGGTTCATTTGTTGTGGCAGTAATGAGAACAGAAAAAAAATATTTTGAAGATGGACGTTGTCATTTATAGCCTTTTCAGCCATCTGATATCGTGTGTGTTGGAGAAACGGTGTTAATGTCATAATGTCTATACGAGACAGGGTGTATTACAGAGTATCTGACATTGAGTGTGTGCTTGTGTGTGTGTAGGTTACCATTTGATTGACAGGTGAGCAGAGTCTCAGTGCTCTGGGCTTCATAATCAGCAGCTTTATTCAGAGCACAAAGGATTGTGGGAAGAGAGGGATGAGAGAAGCCGAGAAGTGCAGAATAGTAAAATTCCCAGAGGAGAGGAGGGGTTGCCTTCTCTCCTTTGTTTATTTCTTTGCTTTCCTTTGAACGGGTTTTCAGTGTGTGTGTTTTTGGGAGTGCAGATAGTGTATTTGGTGTATTTTTGAGTATGTGTGCAACTCGGTGTGTGTGTTTTGAAACGAGGGTTGTTCTCATTATGACTGATAGATCAAAAGCGCGATTAATTTCTGAGCACGTCTTCCCTGGTGCTGTTGCTCCAGCTGTTCAGTGCTCCTCATGCTGATAAAACGGACGCTCTGATTGGACGAACTCTTAGTCAGTCAATCAAACGGGTGGGTGTGTCCATGTGGCAGGGCTTAGTGATATTTTTGTATCTGATATGTTTTTCCTGCATTATTTTGATGTTTTCTGAGTTTTATAGAACATTTGTCAGAATATGTAGAATTTATTTTCACTTAAACTGCAATTTTAAATATTTGTAAATAGTTCTACAACCTATATGTTTGAAAACACATACAGTCTTCTTAATGAGGTTAAGCACCACTTTTTAAGTTAAACATTACTATTTCTTCCTCGGATTAATCGCTTTTGCTTGTTTTGGATGAATGAATAACTGTAAAATGTAGTAAATGTTTAATTTCTGCGCTGGACCATTTGTGAGCTGATACTACTGCAGCTCAAACTTTCCATCCTCTCTGGGCAGCTGCGTTTTTTCCAGTGAAGGTTTTATTCAAGCCGGCGTTTCTCAGAACTGCTGCTGAACTTCATTTACTTCAGCTCCAGGAAGTCAATAGCATCACTTCTCTTTCCTCTCTGCTTTTTCTTTTCTCTCTTTCGTCAGAACTACTTAGTATGTTCACAACGTTTCTTAGCCGTCAGTCTGTTTATTGGCCTTTTCCTTGCATCTCTCTTACCATTTCTGACCGTCCTTCCATGTGTTTCAGGAAGGATTTTACTATGAGAAACGTTTCAAGTGACTGTTGCTTAGTGCCCATCGCCAAATCATCTTGAATAAAACTTTTGTTAAAGCCTTTGACCATCTAACATGCTCTTCTTAGAGTTTAGAAGATGCCGTAGTTACCAATATTTACAATATCCGAGCCAGTCTCTTTCTCTGAGTATTTTTGTGCAGTCGTATAAGTGATTTTCTCTTGTTTTGCCTGCTGATTAAGCTCATATCCATAAACAAAACGACCTCGTTTAACAGATTACAAAGGAATTACACGATCAAAGAGCAAAAGTCGGGATGTATAAGAGAGTGGGAGAGAGAGAGAGTGAGTGTGTGAGTGAGAAGGAGATTGTTTGTGTGAGGAAGAGAGAAAGAAATACACCTCTTGCCCTGCTCTATCTGATATCGGAATCCATTTTGTGCTGAATGAACGTAACAGCTAATCCCACCCTCTGGTACAGGCCTCAGGGTCTCTGACACTCACTCACAAGCACACACACACAGCAGACACACTGTGCATTTACATGCATTCAAAGAACCAACATTTTGTTGCGTTCCAAAATGTTTTTATAAATGCACACTTTTCTGTGAATGAATACTGACTGATTTGCACTAAATAATGTGAGCTCGAGAGGACAGGTTGCACTACAAAATAAACTAATCACCAAGTTTACTTACTTATTTGAAGTAGCATGCTATTTACTCTAAAATAAAACTTCATTGACATATGAATATGCAACACCACATGAATATTATCCGTTCTAATTGGATCACAATGAAAATGGTGTTGCCATTGAATCAGATTTCAGCAGTTTTGAAACACACAAATCATACAGTAAAGAATGTCAGGACATCTTTAACCTTAAGGAGTTAATGGTCATCTACTGACAGGCACATTAGCTGTTTGGCTGATTAGTAGTGAATTAGTTATGACCAGTTTTGCTATTGCTGAAACTCCATTGATAACTGTATACGATGTATTATAAATTTTGCTATCCAACAACAACTGTTTAGTTGATCATTTTTGTTAAATAAGCTCATTGAATAACCTCTGCTAAGAAGGATAAGCAAAGTATTAATGACAGATAATCTAGATTAGATTAAATTGGATTAAACTCAATATGGGTTAAAAATCAAAATGTTCAGTCACTGAAAAGCCCATTGAACATGAAAGTTTAATGTGAGTTTTCCTCACTGTGTAGCTCTGCCTCTGGTGAACATAATGGTATATTGATCCATTTTCATGCCCAAAATGGAGTTTAATATGATTTTTCATGCTCAACTCCACAAACTGCCCTCATACAGGTTGAGGGGTTTTTTATCTTTATTTTGAGATGAATCCCATTTTAGCACATGAAGGGCTTTTAAATTAAGAAGTATCTGAGAACTGTTGTGGTTAATGTACAGTGTTGGAATGAAGGTTTGGAAAGCCTTACATTGCTATAAAACCGACTGCAGCATCGCGTCCAGAAGTTTAGTGAGTTCACCGCACCCTGAAGCTACTTTTTAACGGACCTTTGACTCGGAACTAATGAAGAAATGAGACGGAAACACAGTTAAAGACTGTCTCAACGAGTATATGCTCATATGTAGAGTTTATTCCTTTGTCAGAAATTACAAGCTCGATTAAAAATAATGCTTCTAGACAGGTAGGCCTATTATCTGTAGGCTAACTGAATATTTGTAGGCTTATTTTTTTACAAAACTTACATTTTATTAGCTGTGTGAATTATTATTATTATTTGTATACATTTTATATTACATTTACATTTTACATTTACGCATTTAGCAGACGCTTTTATCCAAAGCGACTTACAGTGCATTCAGGCTATACATTATTTTATCAGTAGGCTGTGAAAACAATTTTGAGGCCTTCATTACGGTTTTGTAAGTATTGGTTTGTGTGTGTGCGCGCATGTGTGTGTCCGCGCTCTACCGTTATTTTGGCAGATTGTTCTTTTAATTAACGCTCATTTTGAGCGCATCTGGCACGTGTATAGATTTAAATTAATTTTTAAGATTCAGCTTAGTTCACTCAAGGAAAAATAATACACTGGCGGTCAGTGGTGTTAGTTTACTGGGCGAAATGAATTTACAGTTGGTCATTTGTCAAAAGACCATATTTGGCTCATAATTTGACAGATCTAGGAGATGGGAGAAAAAACTGTTGAGTGCAAGTAGTTCAAATCCTCTCGTACGTTTTTGATCAACAGTTTCTGTGATTGCAATCTTTCACCGACCATTTATTGATTGTACTTTGGAAGCTAACGAAAAGGACCGAACAGTCCAGACGGAGGCCTCATCGTGGATTTTTTAGGTAAATATGTCTTATCATAATGTCTTTTTACAGCTAACTGTCCATGGCATATAAACTGTGTAAAATTTATGTTAGATGTTTCCATTTACCCTGTTAAACACCTAATGAAATTAACCAAAAATTTTCCCAACATAGAAAATTAATTTAGTGCACTTCATTAAATAGCTTACGCCAAACACACCACGCGCTGAAACTGACGCTGCGCCCCTCCCCCTCCAAATCTATTAGCATATAAAACTCTGTCTGTGTGTGTGTGTTAAATGTAGGTCACGTCGATGAGGACTGCATACTTTTTAATTATAATTATCTCATAAACACCTTATTTCGTGTTTTGCAGTGTAGAGAGCCGTTACTTAACGGACGCCGACGCCATATTGAGCTTCACTCACATCCTCGACTAGATGAACTTCATTTGGCCACTTGTCAAATTGACTACTACACAATGTACTAACAATAAACAAACAATATTTTCAACAAAGTATATATATGAACTTAAGTTGAATTAAAACGTTTTTATTTTTTCTATCACTATCCTATATTTTTAAAATTCACTCTATATTTATAGCAGTTAATAGTTTAGATGTTCGATGGTGTCAAACTTTATATTTAGAAAAAAAAAAAGAGCAAGGCTCTGGCAGACTTTTTGAGAGCGTCGATTTTTTCTTTAAGAAAGTCTGTTTTTTAATCAACAAGGGTTATAAACAAATGTGGTTAAATATAACTTTTGAACGATCATTTTCTGATAATAAGACCTTCCTAGCTGAACTGCTCATAAATTAGCCATCGTAAAATTGCAAAATGTCTAACTCTAAAGTTGGATAAATTTACCATGTTTAGAAATAGGCTACTGATATTTCTACTAGTGTTTTCGTCTTTAAAACTTCATTGGTAATTGTAACTTTTGTTAATCTTTAAACATTTGAGTGTCGGCCAAAACAATTCGATTTTGCATGTTGATATGGCTCCAAATTAATTCAGGTTTTAAGAGTCACCAGCATATTTGCCTTAGCTTATGATTGTTGCTCCAAATGACAGTTCTTATGATCTGGTGGCAGCCAGCTGCCAGTCACAGTTTGCGACGCTTTTAATCCAATGTTAAATCAATTACAGTCAACTCTGGGCCAAACTACACTGGGATGGACACCTCCTCTAAAGTTTCATTTTGCATCTGTTATTTTTATTCCTAATTTTCCATGGATTGGTGGCGGATTTACGTGGTGGAACCATCTCGAGGAGCATCCAGACCGAACAGATGGACTCGAGCCCTGACCGGTATAGCGTGCATATGTGCATCCGCTGCTTTGCGCGTTAAGCCCTATTAAGACCGTCTACCGTGCAACTGGTGCTGCGCTCAATCCCGCGAGCTCTCGCAGACTACACAAGCGAAAGCTTCTAATCCCTCACGTGAGAGGACGGGTTCTCTCGAGCTCACATCGTGTAATTTACAGTCTGCCTGGAGGCCTTAGATATATATCTGAAACCAGGCCGTGTTATTTCATAAGAGCCTCCTGCTGGGCGATTCATTTCCACATTCACCTCGAGACCTTTAAAGTGCATTTACAGCACACCAACCAACTCATTTTATTCCATTATTGTGTTTTTGTCGTTATGCATCATTAAGTTTACGAACCGTTTGTTGGCTAGGCTATATTCGCAAAGATTTTATTAGCCTAGCTGATTAGCCTACATTGTGCTATGTTAATCTGAATTCATCCTGGTGTTGGGTCTTCAAGGATCAAAGTATATTTCCGTTCCTTTCCTTTCTGTTTTGTTTGCCAGAGAAACAGAGAGAGAAAGAGCCAATGATGCAGGCCTGCTAGCTCAATAATGTCTACTTAAAATAACATCAGCCGTTTTAGCTCGCCCATTAAATGAAAATAAAATGAGGCTTCCCTTCTCTCACGTTGTTTTGCGAGTAAAACATTTATGAAGCGGAATACGTCAGTATATGTGTATGTTTGTGAGAGGATCCTCCCTTTGCGCGAGACACCGGGCGCTTGAGGCGTCTCCGTCCGCCCTTCTCATGCACGAGGGCGCGAGCCCGCGGTAATGGCGGTAATTTGGGTTAAATAAGGGGAGCATCAGCTTTTTAAACACTTTAAAAACTGCCAAAGCTCTCGCAGACACAAAAACCTAAAGACTCGAGTATTTTGCTGCTGGGGAGGGAGGAGACATTGAGAAACACCGAGAACGAGGCGAATGACTGGCACTCACTTAAACACACACACACGAGCAAAAAGTCTTAGTGATAAACTGTTAAACGCCATTAGAGGTTTTATTTGCCTTGGAAAGATATATATATAGCTATTAATATTTTGGACGGGTGTCCGTGTCTTTGCATGCACCTGTGTGGCTCTTAAAGCGTAAATTTGACCGACAGGCTGATTTGAGCGATGACCCCCCACGCGCGCCCCACTCATCATCCTAAACGTGCACAAAACACTTCCAGCGTGGGTCAGACCATCACTGTCCCGGTTCGGTTAGCGGTGAACAGAACAGAAACAATAAATGCTGATTGGATTGGCTGCAAGAGAATTAAACTGACTCAAAAGTGACCGTGCAGCACCGATTTGGTCAAAAGCCATTACTAAACTCCCTACTATATTAAAGTATCTAAAATAGGCTACTAAAGGAATTTTTTAAAAATGTGGTCGAATTATTGTATACAGCGAACGATAAAGTGGTATAAATAGGCTATTTGTATTCCATGGAATTAAAACAGGCTTTAAATAATTCGTAGATTTAATGTTCTTCTGCTGTTTAATGTTTTTGTGCCACATTATTTCCAAACGAATTGTTCGATTGTAATAAAAAAAAAATGCATTGTGTGATGATAAATAAGAAGACGCAAAAAGGAAATATTCGTTCTAACATATCTGCAATTAATTTTGCTTCCATGCAAGTGTCTAATTCAGTTAAACAGGAATGAAAATATTTGATAAAAGCAGATTAAGACCCCACACTACGAAGCAGTGAAATAACAAAACAAAATGTTTAATCGTGCAATCCAAATTACAGTGACACAATACACCGAGTTAAACTTACGTGTTGCTGAAAAAAATCCAAAAAGCAGGTAAATGGTAAAGCCGCGAGGAAAACAGAGACAAATAAAACTGGCCCTGCTAAAGAAAGCACAAACGACCTTAAAGAAATGTCCACAAAAATCATCAAAAATGTTGAAAGCGCACTTGGTTCCTTATTAGGCGAAGATACAATATTTATTCCGTGTCTCCAGGGATGAGGCTGCTCTCTCTATTGTCCTCCCTTTCCTCAATGCTGATGCTTAATTTTCAAAACTTCTATATTACCAAGGGACCTACGACATCAGCCGGAGAAATACCCAGCAAGTACAAAATCCGAGCCAGGGAGCGCTTTGTGCAGAGGGGAGGCATTTCAGCCGCTTTTACCGACTGCGCGAGGCGACATTTCATTTTCACGCGCTATTTTGGGGATTTTTTTTTTCTTTCATTCGTCCAACAGCGCGAGGAAATCGGGTTATTGGATCGCGAGAATGTCAGCCACATTTCCGGGACTGGTGCACGATGCGGAGGTATTTAAATTCATTTCTCATCACCTCACAAAAATCGTCTAATTTCATTTCATTTAGAGTAGCGCGGCATGGAGGGAAATTACGATCACTTAGCACAGCGGAATGGAAGTTTAGACTTCTGAGGGGAGTTTGCTGCAAGGCGAGGAGAAATACCATGTGTTAGTTTTTAGGGGAAATGGCTTTTACTATTTGTTGTTGTTGTTTTGTGCCGAATACGGCTCTCTGGAGTTCATGTAAAAGTCTCTGCCGTGATAGGAACCGTTTGCTCGTTCTTTTTTATGTGTAATAATAATAATTATTTGGCTAGTAGCGCAGACTCCCGTGTCTTGTGCTTACCTGCAGTGGAACGGGCGTAGATTGTTGGCTCAAAGCGGCTTTTAATAGAGTTTGCACGGATGTAGTAATAATAATATAGTCAAATAACACACTCCGTGGCAAATGATAGACAAGTGAGGGAGGAAAAAAAAACGCTGTGAGCTCGTGGAGCAGTTTGCAGTGTGTTTCACGCACTCCCTCCCAGGCACGGAGAGATGACATCGCCGTCAGGTACTTTTCTAAAGACACTTTGAGCTGCTGTGTGTGTTTGTGTGTTTGGGGAAGGTTTGAGTTTCCGCCGCGTGAGAAATGCGCTCGGATCGCTGCGAGCGCGTGTAAATGACATCCCTCATATTTTTCTCTTTTTTCCCCGCACAGATACGTCACGACGGATCAAACAGCTACCGTTTGATGCAACTCGGATGCTTGGAATCTGTGGCCAACTCGTCTGTCGCTTACTCTTCATCGTCTCCGCTTACATACCCAGCTACCGGAACCGAATTTGCCTCCCCGTATTTTCCCACGAACCACCAGTACACGCCCTTACACCACCAGTCCTTCCACTACGAGTTCCAGCACAGCCACCCGGCCGTGAACCCGGATGCGTACTCGTTAAACTCTCTCCATCACTCGCAGCAGTATTACCAGCAGCTCCATCACGGCGAACCGGCGGACTTCATCAACCTTCACAACGCCCGGGCGCTCAAGTCCTCGTGCCTGGACGAGCAGCGGCGGGAACTGGGCTGCCTGGACGCGTACCGCAGGCATGACCTGTCAATCATGAGCCACGGCTCTCAGTACGGCATGCACCCCGAGCAAAGACTGCTGCCCGGGGCGGGTCTGGGGCTGCCGCCACCGGGGGCCGATGACCTACAGGTACACCTCACCGGCGTTTCTACCGTTCAAGCACAAAATACACACACTCAACGGGTCACCACCACCGTCTCACACGCAGCAGGCTGCAGAGAAGTTGACGCCTTGCTTCAGGGATGTTGTATAGTCACTTTCATTGCCCGAACTGAAGAAATGATTGCCCGAGGGCTTCGACAAAAAAACTTTAGACGCCAGGAGAGACAGAGATTGAAAAATCGAGGCCGAGCGATCACTTATTTTTTTCGGCCCTCTCGGTTTCGCACAACAAATTAATTTAACAACGAACAATACATTCATATTTCGACACAGCTAATTAAACTGATACACACGGGAAAAATCGCAACGAAAAAATAGTCTGATTTTGCAGAAATGCATGTGAAATAAGCCGTATTTCCAACCTTTTGGAAGCACCATATTTTCAGTTGATTTAACTGGCGGATTTTACATATTTAATATAGTGAATATTGAGAAGTCTGAATTGGGCTGCGCGTATGTCGGTTCTTGCTGCTGTAAAGCCGCTGTTCCTTTTTCCTCCGTTAAAAGGCGGATTAAGGGCTTGAAAAAGTGCGAACAAAAGGCAAATCCTCCGCAGTAGAGCACCGTAGTTTATCCAATTTAGGACTTAATGTCAATCAACTGGTTATTTATGCACAGACATCTGAAACAGCTCAAGTTTAACCGGTGAGTCAAAAATATGTTAAAATCAAAATAATTATACAATCCTTTTAATCCTTCAGTGCGACAGTGAAATTGAACAGATGAAATGTATTTGAGAGAAAATATTTTAGTTAGCAGATTATATTTTGGATTTTTATATTTAATTATTTATTTCTTTACTGAAAGAAAATTCTAATTTGAATAGTAAATTGAGTATTTAAATGATAACATCGACGTAATCCAATTTATAGAATTAATAGAAATGGATTCTTCTAAAGATCAGATCATACGGAACCAATACCTAATACAAAAAAAGTAGTAAATGTCAAAATGTTTATTGCTTTGACTAATAATAAAAAATAATAATTGGATAATTAATTTTTGATTTGCACGTCATATTTTACAGTGCCTATTTAAATAATATGAAAAAAGTAATCACCAATATAGCATATGTTTTCTATTTTTTATTTTGCAGTATTATTTTTTATAATTGCAGTTTGCAATTATTTGTATCATTTTTTTATATATATATTTTTGAATAATAGCTTCACAAAAACCGATAAAGTAACACAGTAGTATAAAGTTTAGACGTCTTTACAACAGAAATCGTCAAGATTCATTTTGGTATTGCTGCCGCGTGTTCAGGAACACGCACGCACGCACACACACACACACACACACACACACACAAACAAAGGCCCACAGGAGAACGGACACAAAAACACAGAAAGCAACACATACGTCCCGTGAAAAGGTTTTGGACCTTTCTTTGGTGCTGAATGAAACCGTGCGCTCGGTGAAGGCCGCGGAACAGATGCGGTCAGTCTCGTGCGCACAAGCGCATCTTTGAGCCGCTAAACAGATTTGGCACGCGGAACAATAGAAGCTGCCGCACCTTTAACACGCACACGCGTAATTTATGCCTGATCCGACGGGTTTGTATATTGATTTTATAATCACTTTAACTGCGGGGAAAAGAAAAATAGAGCATGAGTTTGTTAAAGGGTTATAAGAGCACGCCAGTATGGTGTCAGTATGGATGTGAGCGTGTGTGGGTGAAATATGCGTTGTTTTTTTTTGTTTTTTTTGAGACTGTGTGTCTGACTTGGCCTCCAGACTGGTCGTGGCTCGTGAGACGCATTAACTCTTTTCTTTTGATGCCATCCAGTGTTCCTTTGGCTGATGACATCACTGATAAGAGAAAGCAAAATAATAATCTGTTGGTTTGACATCATAATGTAACAGGTTCTGTTATACCACTGCAACTTAACTACCTGTAACCACGTGATCTGCTTAATATGTCACATGCCTCGTCAAAAGCTAAATACTGATCACCATATATAAGATTAGTTTATTATTGATAACGAAGTTCATATATGTGTGTATATGTGTCTAGGGATCTGTAGACGCACAATGCGGACTCGTGTTAAATGGACAAGGTGGAGTGATTCGGAGAGGTAAGGTTACAAAACACATCCACATTATAAATAGCAAGAGAAGCACACACTCATTTAATTTATTTTATAAGGTGTTTTTATTTTTTTATTTATTTCTAGTTACAATTTCACTAACGTCAGTCTTGTTTGTTATCTATGATTTGAATTATTTTTCTATAATTACAGGAGACTAAAGTAGCCTAAATACGAAAAACACTGCTTTCCATTGACAAGCACAAGGATTTAATATTTTAGCATAAGCATTTTAGCCTTTTCATTTAAAGATACTAAAAATCAGAGTTTGTTTTATTCATTTATGAATTAAAAAATTGTTTTTATACCGAAAACTGTAATATTAATATTTTAATAAAAATTATAGGGAAATAATTTCTTTGGAATATTTTTACAATTTTGTCTTTTCTTTCAAAAAGAATTGCATGAATGTGAGTGTCAATCAACAGGCCTACTGCTTTCATTGTTAGATTGTTAAAATATTAGTTACTGAAAGAAACAGATAAATAAAAAATAAAAGCAACAAAGAAATGATCAACATTTCAGTATCGTCAGAAAAAAAATTAAATGAATTTAGCTTAATTAAATGCACATTGTATTCACGTATTTGATGCAACCATTTTTATTTCGTCAAGCAAAAAGGTGCAAATTCATATTATCTTTGAACGTATTATATAGTCTATAAAGGCAAATTTCGTATGTTTATAATTATTATTATTATTATTATTATTATTATTATTATTATTATTATTATTATTATTATTATTTGTGTTTTTGTTGTACTAGACGTTCGTATTTCTTTTAAAATGTGTATTACCTGTATTGAAATTAATGTTATCTTTTGTCTCAAAGCATGTTTACTATTTTAATGTCTTTCTAGCTGACGTCGCAATTCAAAGAAAATGGATTAATTAGTCAGAGACTGCCTAATTAAGGAGCTATATATTTTTCAGAAGTTCAAAACCCCGATAAAACATACATTTCTCAAGGTCATTCTTCACTGAGAGCCGTTGAAGATAATCTCATAAGAATTTCAGTATTCTCTGTCTGTCTGCCGCTGTATTTTGTAAAATCGCGAGTCTTGTGCAGATGAATCGAATCGTGTTCCGCGTTTCTTAATATTTTCTTAATATCAGTCGCATCTTTGTCTGTCTCTTCAAAGCAGCAGCGGATCGACTCACGTGTGGAGTTTGCCATAAAGCGAACGGTGTCTCTGGCGCTTAATTTTTAATAAACTCTGTCTAGGTGTTGGGCTCGCCATCACTTCCAGTTAATGGTGTGCAGGATTTAGCCGCAAGCTCCGCCGCTCCAACCATCACAACCAATAATCATTGCTTTACCTCGCGCTCCGGTATCGATAGCTTCTTGCGCCTCAGGCGCACGCTTTGATATGTTAATGCCGCGCGGCTCCAAATTCAGTGGAGATCATATTAATGTTGTTCACACTGACTGCAGCTTTGGCTTCGTTGAATATTCAGATAACCTTTTTCAAAAGAAATCAGTCAAGAAACGAGGATCCTACTTAGAAAAGTCGTCTGTGTTTTAATCATGATTATCCCTCTTAGCTTTCAGGAATTTGATCAAGCTTCACCCAGCGCGCGCGCGCACACACACGCAAGCCGCATGGTTTCTCGCTGTGCGCGCACTCGCTGACGGGCGCGCGCCTGTGTGTGTGTTTTGGGTGATGAGCGTGAGGCGCGCGCCGTAAACACACACCGCCGCTACAGTTGAAATAGAAACAGAATGACATTTGGCCTATGTCTTTTTTTCTTTAATTTTCGTGGCAAACTCGTAAAAAGCGCTTGATTCGCTTTGTGATCGCTCGCGCGCTGCCTCGGGCTACTCTCCCTCGCGCTTAAATACCCGCTATCGCCTCTGGGCCCGGCGCGCGCGACCAGACTACCGGCAATAGCTCTTTTTCAATTGCCCTTGGCAACATAAAATACAAACTACTTTGAATCAAAACATTTTGGGTGGAATTAATGTGAAGTGAACTTGCATGCTAGCAGAGATCTTGGGTTTGTCAGAGCGCTTTAGGGTGACTGATGAGGAGCAGGTTAGAGGCCCGCTAGCCAGAAAACTCCTTCAGGAACACACACGTTCACACACTCAAACACACATACACACACGTGGCTAAATCAGGTAGCCCAGCCACTGATTCCAGCTCCATCTGAACTTGTGATCTTTACAGCATAAATGTATCTAGGCATGGTATAGATCTGACATGCAGTGCTTAATAAATAAATGCGTACTATTTAATATGCAATTAGATGTACTTATGTACAAAACGTAATTATTCATACAGGTGGTCGACGTGAAATACTTAAAATTATTTGAATTTTAGTAGCATTTTTAATAAGTTGTATGCATGCCTGTTCATATTTAACTACATGGAATATTTGCACTTGTTTGTCACAGCACATGAGCTATTTGAATGAATTATAGAAGGCAAAAATGTTTTAAAACTTAAACTACCTACAATACATAAGCTTGTTTGTGCTTTCACATTTCAAGCTCATGCGTCGACCAGTCATATACAACTGTGCAGCTTCAGTGCATATTTTTTTAAATAAAAAAACATTATGAATGATTATGCATCATATTAAATCGACAAATTCTTTGTAGTTTTATTCAGTTTCCAAAGCTTTCATATGTATGATTTTCTCATTTGCAGCCCCCAACAGAACATGCAGACACCTTCGCCGGTCATTTCCAAAGGTTTGACGTGTGGTGGCTTGTTTTTGTGCACAGGTGGCACATGTGTAGTGAACCCTACAGACCTGTTCTGCTCTGTACCAGGAAGACTTTCTCTACTCAGCTCTACCTCAAAGTACAAAGTCACCATCGCTGAAGTCAAACGCCGCCTGTCTCCTCCAGAATGTCTCAATGCCTCACTACTCGGTGGGATATTAAGAAGGTAAGAGATGCACTTTAGGCACATGAAACTCATGCCCATGTATGGAATTTTTAAGCATCCAATTCTGAACCAACTAAGACTTTAGGAAACCAAGTCTAAGAGAAGCACAGCTGTAGTGTTTGTTGGCACACGTTTAGCTGCTTTCACTTGCAAAACTGCCAATTTAACAAAAATCTCATGCACGTTTTTTGCAAACTCAAGGACTAGCAGGGTCGGAAATTACAATTAGTAAAGCAAAATAATTTCTCAAGGCATTGAAATATGAGGAATGAAAATGAAGGAAATTCCTTTTTCAAATTCAGTTCACTGGCAAAACAAAACACAAGACAGAAAGAGGAAAAAGAGACGGGACATGGAGTCCTGGACACTTAATCCAGAGATAAAGAAGAGAATGTGGCTGGATGTGTGAGAGAGAGATGGAGAGGGAATGAGAACAGTGAAGCTGAGGTTCCATTATTGATGAGGGACACAGACTGGAGAGCAGAAATGAGGCCAGTGACGAGAAGAGGAGAAACACACACACACACACACACACACATTCACTCACTCACTCATTTTAAACACAGGACAACACATGCTGGTAAAGCTCAGGTTCATTAACGCCTGCAGATACAAAAGAATCGCCAGAAAAACATTCAGAAATTCAGTCTATATTAGGGAAAAATTGAATATTGGTTGTTGGAAAAATATTTGATTAGCCTTTATACACATTATAGCCTGAATGAAGCCGATGCATGGGCAACGAAATCATTGAGATCCTGTTTACTCCTAAATATTTTTTAAATCACATCTTTGAAAAATGTAAGGACTCATTTCAGTTGTCTCACAGCTACAGTTCTCATGCATTGAAATGCAGGTTTGTAGAGTGTTTAGGTTTAATAATGTAAAAGTGTTTTGGAAAAAAAAGATGCTTTTCAGCGGATAAGAAATGTGACGTGAATTGCATGTAAGCGTGTTGCTGATGGACTTTCTCCATCTGTGTGGGTCAGGGCCAAGTCAAAGAATGGCGGTCGGTGCCTCAGGGAGAAACTGGACAGGTTGGGACTCAATCTCCCAGCAGGCCGTAGGAAAGCGGCGAACGTCACGCTGTTGACCTCTTTAGTGGAAGGTATGGATTATTTTGTGCTTTTTTTTTAATAATGCCGGCTCTTGTTTATCAAGTTCATGGCTGTTTTCATATGCATGCTTTTGTTTCTGACATTGAATACTGACTTGATTTGATTTGATTTGATTTGATGATGGATGTTTGTTGAAGTTGTTTAATAATAATAATAATAATAATAATAATAATAATAATAATTAAAGGAAGGAAGCAGAGATAAAATATGATGCAAAATGTGAGCAACTTGTTTACATCATCATTCATTTAATATCTAGTTTTTAGGACCTGTTGTGAATGCATTTTTGCAATTCAACAGGTTGTAAGTGTGATTATTGATGCATCTGGTTTAATTTCTTCATATTTGTTGCGGACAAGCTCTTATTAAGACTGAAACAAATCTATTCTGGCATAAAAGAAAACGTCTGAAATATTTTTAGTCTACAGACAAAATCTCTATTACTCAAGGGAAGAGTTTAAGAATTAGAATGGTGTGAGACAGATTGATGCAACATCTATGCAATTTTTTAGGCATCATTTAGACATTGAACTGATTTCCTTGCTCCATTTATCCCTCATCTTCCTCCTCTGTGTGTAGGGGAAGCGCTACATCTGGCTCGGGACTTTGGTTACACCTGTGAGACAGAGTTTCCCACCAAAGCGGTCGGGGAGCATCTCGCCCGCCAACACACGGAACCAAAGGAACAGAACGCCCGCAAGAAAATGGTGCTGGCCACCAAGTAAGACGGCAGCTCTTTACTTCTTTTAGCCAAATGGGTTTATGGATACTACTTCATTGGATAGACATTTGAACTTGAAATAATACATTTCTAAATGAGACCTTCATATGCACCAAATATGAATTATCTAGTGCAGTCTATCTACATAAGAACTTATCTTCAAAAACAGATGCACCTTAGAGAATGAGGTTTTATTTTTAAGGATTGAAAGAAAGGAAACGTGTATGCATGCGTGTGACATGAAAACTAAGATCTCATTAAATCTCCTCTATGCATTAATTATGAGGAATGCTGCTTTGGTTTGCGTTTTGGAGATGCGTCCTTGTAAATGTTTGAATGGCTGTGTGTCTCTGCAGGCAGATCTGTAAGGAATTTCAGGATTTGTTAAGTCAGGATCGATCTCCACTCGGTTCCTCTAGACCAACACCTATTCTGGACTTGGACATTCAGAGACATCTAACACACTTCAGGTATGAAGCCAAAACCTGCATGCAAAAATAGAGCAAACATCCACCTTATGTGAAATGAACCGTAAGGCTTTAGATTCATTAGCTGATATTGGTAACAAAAGTGCAGTAAATTGTAAAACTATTTGCATTTATGATCACAATTATAAACTAAAATAATATAAGTTTGCTATATCAAGCAGCATAACCGACTGTTTTTCTACAGCTAAAATAACTAAGTCTTGCACATTCAAGTTACTAATATGTGGATATGCTAATGCAATTATTGTTATTAATCACCATTTTTATCATCTTTTTTAGTCTGATCACGCATGGATTCGGCACGCCGGCGATTTGCGCGGCTCTTAGCACCTTTCAAACGATTCTCAGCGAAATGCTTAATTACCTAGAGAAACACTCAGCCAATAAGAGCACAGGAACGCCGGACACCAACCAGATCAACTCTAACTCGGACAAAACACTGCGCAAAACCACTGAGGCACCGACAAAAGATGGTAAAATCGAGAAAACGGAATGACTCTGACGCAGGAGTGGCCGCTTTCCCACTTCCTGATCCGAGCCCTGATGGGCGGGCCTCGTTCAGGGCGTGGCTACTAGGGGGCGGGGTTACAGGGTTTTTATTCCATATGCGTTTATTTATATAACTGGCATAACTTCCTATGACCTCAGCTTTCCCTGTACAGAGTCTGTCTGTATGTACAAACCAGTCACGTCATTCTCACTGCCCGACGAACACGAACCATTTTCATTATTTTCTAAGTTATTGAAGAAGTTATTTTGCTTAAAGTTTGTCTGTATGTAATTAGTTTAAATAATGATTTTAAAAATGCAGTATCTTTTATTAAAAGACTTGCATTCCATTTCTGGCAAGACCTAATTTGAGGTCAGTTTGAGACTGTAAATTATTACAGGTAACTTTCCCTGTTAGTTACTGTATATTGTGCATGTTAAACTTTGTACACCATCTAAAACTGACATTCCCCACTGTTGTTCCAGAACACAAACTCTTGACTGCATTTGTAAAAAAAGTTATATATAAATATATAAATTCAATCTTTTCTTGTAGGCTTTGAACTACATATATGAAATAACCCTACATGCAAACTACTGGTGTTCAATAAAGCATATTGCTCAAAGTCTTATATTAATTCACCTGACTGGACTTGAATTCTTGCGCTTCTTCTTGGATACGAATCATATTTTATGTGCATTTGCAATGGATTCGACACAGACAACACTTTATTGATTAATCAGACACATACTTCAACCTACCCAAAATCTCACTCATCTGATTCTGTAGTACACGTTAAAGAAGTGTTTTTTTACAAGTCTTTGGCTGGCCTGCCTCTGGCTTTTCATCATCCTGCTATAGTACCTTCCTAGAGTAGCTTTTCAATGAGCCTGCAGACGTTCATTAGCTGGTTTAGGTTTGTTAGATTTGTAAATAAATGCTGCAGGAAAGTACTTGCTTTACCTCACTCACTTACACTTTTATTTCATTCGCAAAGAATGAACATACCCATTGAACTTAAAAATTAAAATAATAATGAAAAGAGAGCAGAAGCTAGCAGCTTTATTTATACAATTATTGCATTTTATTAATTCTAAAAACAATCACAATGCAGCTAAACTTGATTCTTTGGACTATTATTGAATACATTACGAAAAAAAATGGTTGATGTAGAATAAATAAGCACTCAAACAGAACAGATCATTAACACCACAGAAAGACCAACAAGATGCTGCAACCGGAAGGCTTTACAAAGTCAATAACCTGCTGACAGATCGATGCGAAGCTTTGCACAAGATAAAAGCGATTCGCATTCATATTCAATTTTTTTTTTTTTTTTTTTTTTTTTTTTGTTTTTTTTTTGGAGGAAACCGCTGTCTGATCTCAGTACTTTAAATAATCAGCGACTAGTCAACGTTAACGAACGTAGCCTAAATAGCCTATCCCAATAACACCATCTTAGGAAAGCCCAAACAGCCTTGACGCATAATTAGCGCATTTTATTGATCACGAGTGTGTTTTATCAGTTTGGGCAGCTCTAATGCATGTGTGACGTTCAATGCATAAAGTACCGCTTTAATTTAATACGCTATGACGTGGACTCGACCTAGTTTACGCGGTGAGTAATTAACTGCAAGTTTAAAAAGTAAAATGCAAATGAAAAGTCCTCATGAGGAAAATACAGAGAAGCCAGGCTACTCGCAACCAAACAATTGGCACTTATTCTGTGTAAACAAACATCCGTTTTCAGAGTAAATTATTTCTCAACCGATCAAATCAGACTGTTCCAACCCAGCGGTTCTTAGTTAAATAATCATAAATAATAGACGCCACAACTTTATTCAGATTAAATGAAGGTCTGAATATATTCTTACACGCATACACTAGATGTTAATATTATAGGCTGTAATTATTGCTTTTGAATTAGTTTAACAAAATGCGTTTTGCACATTTATTTACCTATCTAGTGACCGTACCATCGATTTTTCATTGTATTTAAACTATGATAATTAGAAAACTATTCACATTAAAAATAAATAAGTCTACTTTATGAAAAGTTTTTATGAGTAAGGACATGAATTTTTATTTATTTATTTATTTTACTCGGATTTTACTGGGTAAATTTCCACACAGAGAGAGCTTTGAAGGTCCAATGGGAAACGTGTTTGTGAAGAGTATTATTTATATACAGGTGCATCTCAATAAATTAGAATGTCGTGGAAAAGTTCATTTATTTCAGTAATTCAACTCAAATTGTGAAACTCGTGTATTAAATAAATTCAATGCACATAGACTGAAGTAGTTTAAGTCTTTGGTTCTTTTAATTGTGATGATTTTGGCTCACATTTAACAAAAACCTACCAATTCACTATCTCAACAAATTAGAATACTTCATAAGACCAATAATAATAAAAATAAATAAATAAAAAATAACATTTTTAGTGAATTGTTGGCCTTCTGGAAAGTATGTTCATTTACTGTATATGTACTCAATACTTGGTAGGGGCTCCTTTTGCTTTAATTACTGCCTCAATTCGGCGTGGCATGGAGGTGATCAGTTTGTGGCACTGCTGAGGTGGTATGGAAGCCCAGGTTTCTTTGACAGTGGCCTTCAGCTCATCTGCATTTTTTTGGTCTCTTGTTTCTCATTTTCCTCTTGACAATACCCCATAGATTCTCTATGGGGTTCAGGTCTGGTGAGTTTGCTGGCCAGTCAAGCACACCAACACCATGGTCATTTAACCAACTTTTGGTGCTTTTGGCAGTGTGGGCAGGTGCCAAATCCTGCTGGAAAATGAAATCAGCATCTTTAAAAAGCTGGTCAGCAGAAGGAAGCATGAAGTGCTCCAAAATTTCTTGGTAAACGTGTGCAGCGACTTTGGTTTTCAAAAAACACAATGGACCAACACCAGCAGATGACATTGCACCCCAAATCATCACAGACTGTGGAAACTTAACACTGGACTTCAAGCAACTTGGGCTATGAGCTTCTCCACCCTTCCTCCAGACTCTAGGACCTTGGTTTCCAAATGAAATACAAAACTTGCTCTCATGTGAAAAGAGGACTTTGGACCACTGGGCAACAGTCCAGTTCTTCTTCTCCTTAGCCCAGGTAAGACGCCTCTGACGTTGTCTGTGGTTCAGGAGTGGCTTAACAAGAGGAATACGACAACTGTAGCCAAATTCCTTGACACGTCTGTGTGTGGTGGCTCTTGATGCCTTGACCCCAGCCTCAGTCCATTCCTTGTGAAGTTCACCCAAATTCTTGAATTGATTTTGCTTGACAATCCTCATAAGGCTGCGGTTCTCTCAGTTGGTTGTGCATCTTTTTCTTCCACACTTTTTCCTTCCACTCAACTTTCTGTTAACTTGCTTGGATACAGCACTCTGTGAACAGCCAGCTTCTTTGGCAATGAATGTTTGTGGCTTACCCTCCTTGTGAAGGGTGTCAATGATTGTCTTCTGGACAACTGTCAGATCAGCAGTCTTCCCCATGATTGTGTAGCCTAGTGAACCAAACTGAGAGACCATTTTGAAGGCTCAGGAAACCTTTGCAGGTGTTTTGAGTTGATTAGCTGATTGGCATGTCACCATATTCTAATTTGTTGAGATAGTGAATTGGTGGGTTTTTGTTAAATGTGAGCCAAAATCATCACAATTAAAAGAACCAAAGACTTAAAGACACTGGTCTGTGTGCATTGAATTTATTTAATACACGATTTTCACAATTTGAGTTGAATTACTGAAATAAATGAATTTTTCCACGACATTCTAATTTATTGAGATGCACCTGTAAATCATCGTACAATGTGGAAGAATCTGAAGCATCTGCAGCATCTAAGGCTTTCTTCCCTCTTCTGAAAATCTTTAATGTGAACTCAATGGATTTTTATCACGTTACTCGCGCTCCATCTTGTGCCCAGCTTGTGCAATGGCAGGCAATGGTTGATATACACACACACACACACACACACACACGCACGCACGCACACACACACACACACACACACTTGTTTCGCTATCCTTGTGGGGACTTCCATAGGCGTAATGGTTTTTCTACTGTACAGACCGTATATTCTATTGCCCAACACCAACCCTACACCTAAACTTAGCCCTCACAGGAGACTTTTTGCATTTTTAGATTTTCAAAAAACTTAATTCTGTGTGATTTATAAGCTTCTTTACCCGTGGGGACCCCTATGAGTCCTATGAGTCTGTTTGTATTCAGGTTTAAGTCCCCACCTGAATAGAAAAACAGGTACACCCACCCACACACACGAAATGTTAAAATTCTATAATAAATGTAGTGTGCATATAAGTGTTCATATATATATATATATATATATATATATGTGTGTGTGTGTGTGTGTGTGTGTGTGTGTGTGTGTGTGTGTGTGTGTGTGTGTGTGCATGTGCATATTTTAATTTTAGTAAAAAAAAATTACAATATCAAATTTAATAATTATTTTGTCTTTTTCAAATATTCTCAGCTTTTATGATTTGAAAATGTGGCAGAACATGTTTTTGTACTGACAGAGATGTTTTTGTGCACACATGCATGTGTGTATGCGTGAGAATCTCTGTGGGCTCGTGTATTTTTGTGTTCTGTGAGAATTTTAATGCGTGATTATGTTGAATTCTAATCAAAGTCTCTGCAGAATGAGCCTACTTTCTCTCAAACTGTTTGGACATCTGTCATGGCCTCTAGACATGCCCAGAGTGAGCGTGCGTGTGTGTGGCTCTGGCACTTTCTCTGTGGCAGCGGGGCTGCTGAAACATTAATCGCAGATTATTTTCACTCTTCCATACGTCAGGCAGCATCTTAATGGCCAGTGAAACAGATCTGAGAAACTGGCATGAAACTGGGTCATGATCAGGGAGCTCAGTTAGTCTCAAACAAAAATGTCCCACAGTACACATTTAGTTGATTTGAATCTTTCTGGAAAATATTAGGAGATGTGGCAAAATGTTGACAATACAAATAAATTATCAGTAACAAAACTGGAAAACTGTGTATTTCTAGTGACCTAGTGACCTCTTGTGCAGGAAGACGGAACTGTTCCCTCTCTACATGAACTGGATCACTGACTGCAACTGCCTGTCATACTGCAAAATCTTAGTATGTTAGTATGCATTTAAATATATTAGTCTCCAGTCTTTAGATGCAAGATTATATGTTAAATTGTAAGTGCTTGTGTTGAATTTCATACTTAACCACTAATTGCAGCAGTGAAATTAATTACATTAAATGGAATAAATTCATTTAAATTATAAATAATTTAATAATTTAAATAATTATTCAGTCTGCCTTATTTTTTGTTTTGTATATACGTTTTATTTTTACATTTTATTTTATTAATTAATCACAATTAATTACAATCATATTTTTTGTTTGTTTGTTACCTTTAGTATTTCTGCTGTTTCATGAATTGTTTGTATTGCATAATTGTTTTATTATTTACATGTTGCAAACAGCAGGCTATTCTAATGTCAGGCTCTCTCTGTGACAAATTTTTCCCTCTGTATGTGTCTGCTATTGGGGCATGTTGTCACAAAAGATCAACCTGTGCACCTGTAGCCTATATTTTTCCCTAGGCAATAACAATGTTCGGTAATAATTTTTGTCTTCAGAAATTGATAATGAAATAAAAAATATATATTTGCTGGAGTAAAAACTGTAATAATTAGCCCGTTCTCCCCTGATCATAATTTGACATCAACTATATTTTACCTTATTGTTTCCATTTTATATTTATTTATACATTTCTATTATTATTATTATTATTATTATTATTATTATTATTAATTTATGTATTTTTTTGCAAGGACTTTTAGTTTAGAGACTTTTTTTGTCCGCCATTGTCAGGTAAGCTTTTGCTGTTGACTAATGTCAGTCTTTGGAGGGTTTGTTTGTTCTTGCACAGTTTTAAGTGCAGTTTTGCTAACATTATCCAAAAATACGGTAAAACATTGTTGCCAAGCGGTACACCGTGACCGAGAGGATCCTTTTATAAATGTTGAAATAAATATTGATAAACTGTTTCAGGACTCATTTCCCAAATACATCTTTAAAATAATAAATAATAATAATAATAGGTAAATTCAGGTAAATTCATGTTTGTTTGTTTTTATTTGCATGTTGATTCAGGTCATTGCAGTGCTAATAAAACTAAGTTCACACCGCGTTAAGAAGAGTTTTCACTGTGATCACTTGATTCTCTTTTGGATTCTCTCTTTTCTATATTTATGTTATTTTATTTTATTTGACTGTGAGAAGTGTTTGCCTCAGTTCTGATTTGCAGTTATTAATGACTTTGCTGCGTAATTTAATAGTTCCTTTAAGAAAACGGGAGATTAAAAATGGTTAGCGACGTCAGAATTCATTCCAAAAGAATAAACTACGTTCCATTTTACCTTCTGCACACGTTTAACTCGCAAAGAGTTGTTCTTATGGAAAGTTCTTTACTGATAGCAATAGTAACCAAGGGGCGGGGCTTAGCGAAGGGTCAGTTACAAACAGGTGTGTTAGAGCAGGGCTGGGACTAAACTCTGCAGGAGCTGGATTGAGCACCACGGTTTTCGTGGATGTCAGAAACTGTGAGTATCACGGTAACATGAAGTTAAGTACTGTTTGACCTCGTCTCAACACGAGCTGAAACGTTTTGATGTTCTATTTCCAGTCAACCTGAAACGAGCTTTTTGTTCTCTTTTCAGTGTTTAAGTAGCTAGTTTATGTTTGACTGACCAGCAGGGGGCGCACTGGACTGCCTCTCATCGCTGCATCGCTGCAACTGTATATAGGTCGGGTATAAGAGGCAGCTGTGGACATCTGACCTCGCTTTCTTGCGAGTGTCTCTTTGAGGTATGTTTGCTTAGGCTACAGCAATGACAGATTTGTAGCGAAACCCTCTAGTTTCACCGAATAAACAGTTGCACAGAGAGTTTTCCAACTGTTTATTGACTTTGCAAGAATGACTTTTGAAATTATGTATTAAAGCTATTGATAATTTTAGGTTATGTGGATTTGGTTTCATATTTTTTGTTCCGTTTCCTTTAAATTCCGTGCTTACACTTTGATTCGGTCCAATAAAAATGGCAGACCGCGTTTGTTAGACGTTCAGCTCATCTGCAGTTGATGGTGGAGCTGGAGTCTCAGCGGATCCCCCCGCAGCAGCTTTACATACAGCTCAAAGTCAACACACTTAACATTAGACATTCACATTCGTTACACCACACACGCAGACAAACACCGTAAACGGGAATCGGGAATTTTTCTATGAGCTTTACGTTTTCGGTGAGTGAGTGAGTGAGAGAGAGAGAGAGAGAGAGAGAGAGAGTTGAGATCTTCGCTCTTCACATGAATGCACTCGTTATACAGGGATCAGCGCGCGAACATGCTGTGGAAACTGGTGGAAAATGTCAAGTATGAAGATATATACGAGGTAACGAGAAGACAAACTTCATTCGCATCTGTTTTTTCACTGTATGATTTATATAACGACAAAAAATTGCGTTGCATTTGGTCGTGTTTTTATTTATTTATTTTTCTAATATGTTTTGTTATTTATTGGTTTATGCTGGTTATTGTAATAAGGGAAAATCAATAAGCGTTTGATTTAGAAGCATTTTGTCATATTCTAATTCGTTTGTTGATTACAGGCCTATATTATTTTTGTTTTCACAATTTTAGCAGGTCACTTTATTGCCTTTAAAACTATTTTTATTATAGACTATTAAAACTATTTGTTTATAGTAGAGATTTAATATTATAACTTTACAAATGATGAAATTTGTAAAAAAAAAAAAAATGTAATTGCGTTGTCAAAAAAGAGGCACGTTTAAACTATTTTTACACGTTTGTATTGTTTTTATTTATGAAAGGAGATATTTTAAAAAGTTTAAACGAGTTAGCATTGAAAAAAAGAAAGGAAAGGAAAAAAAGAAAAAGAGGAAAATAATTCAGTATTTATATGCACTGAAAAACTTCTCGCATTATTTTCTTGAGAGCCTGCCATCGATTTATTAATAAGAGAATCGCATCTGCAGAAGGAGAGGACGGAGTGTCACGCGTGGGAGTCCCGTGGATTCCCCTGAATGAGCTCGAGCTCGTGGGAGAGACTCGTGGTGGTTTTTGGAAAAGCCTCGCGGGATGCCGACCCAGAGAGTCACACATGGCTTTTCTCTCACAGTCACCGTCACGCGTGTAATTAAACACTTCGACCCCAGTCCGTGAAATCGACCATTATACGAGCTGTTTAATGGGGCACCATTAGTGGAGGACTTTAAACTGTCACCCGGTGCAGAAACCAAATTTATTTTTTTTTAAACCTGACTATGCTTATTTTTAAAACTTCACCTCTTTTCAGGCATTTGTTAGGGACAGTTTAAACTGCGATGAGTGTTTGATCATATTTGTGTTATATTGTTATCGTGAAGTTCATGTTTTTGTCTATCAAAGACCTGGGCCTGGTTAAACACACATGCATGTGAAACTATGGTGAGTTTGGAATAGCAAGCGCATAGCTATAGTTCCAGAGGCTCCAAATTGCGCTTTTATCAGATATATAGGCTGTAGAAGTAGGACTTCTTTTTATAATTTAAATGAGGTGTCTAACATTAGTACCCTATATGGTGGAATCCAATTTTGCTATTGTGAGTCTGAATAGCTATGGTGAGTATGATGTAGTGGTTATAATGCATATTAAAGTATGTGAGTATATAGTGCTTGTGAATGAGGCCTCTGTCCATCTGCCTGTTCAAAGCAGCTGATTCCGGCGATTCGTTTGTTCTGGCTGGAGATAAATGGACTGTGCACACACAACAATAACATAAAAGACAACAATAGCAAAAGAAAGAGGTCCGGACCCGTGCATGCCGGACCTCAAACAGAGAGGGGAATAAAACAGAGCACGAGTGTTTCCTCCTCCTGAATGAACGTCACTTACAGCAGCAGCGCCTTCACGCTCCGCTGCTCCCCACTGCTTTAAGTATTCCCGCAATATTAGAGGAGTCATGAATAACAATTATTCTGAGGAGGTGTAGCGAGGCGAACGGACGGAGCACCGCACTCTGGATCACAGCGCCGGATCGGGAAGAACGGAACCGAGACCTGGACCTGGAGGAACAGGGCTGTGTGGGAGAAGGCATTTGAGCTGAAAGAAAAAAATCAAGCTTTTGCTCCGTGCGGTCATGAGGAGTTGAGAAAGGAGCGCGTTTTTCTTCAGGCGAGCGTGTGTCGTGTTGTCGCGTGTCCTTCTGCTCTAAACGAGCTCGCGCTTTTTCGTCCAGATGTTAGTGCACACGTATTCCTCCACGGTGAGTCTGAGAACACCGAGAACACTAAGAAAAATACTTTCTTGTAGTTGCGTGGTAAAAGGGTGCCATGCGGGTTTGCTTATTATGTTGCGAGTTTAGTAACTTAAAACCTGCGTTTTAGATATGATTTGTGAAGTTACTACATACGAATCAGTCCGAAAATGCAAATATTTTGAAAGCTTTTGAACATTCTTGGATCACCGCGGGCGCCGATATATAACCTAGCTTCCGTTAAATAGTCTTTCGACATCGCTGGGTTCGTTCCAGTAGCGATTTAAAACATCCAAAAAGTTTATTTTGTAAAAAATTAGAACATTTAAACAAATGGTTGGTTTGTAATCGTATTTATATTCTTTTCTTGTTTGAAGGACCGCCATGATGGGGTACCGAGCCACAGTTCCAGACTGTCCCAGCTGGGTTCGGTCTCTCAGGGTCCGTACTCCAGCGCTCCGCCGCTCTCTCACACACCTTCCTCGGACTTCCAACCGCCGTACTTTCCGCCGCCGTACCAGCCGCTGCCGTATCACCAGAGTCAGGACCCGTACTCACACGTCAGTGACCCGTACTCTCTGAACGCTCTCCACCAGCCCCAGCAGCACCCGTGGGGCTCCCGTCAGCGGCAGGACGTGGGCACGGAGAGCGGAGCTTTACTGCCGCAGCCTCGAGCCTCTTTACCGCAGCTCTCGGGTCTGGACCCCCGGCGGGACTATTCCACCGTGCGCCGACCGGACGTGCTGCTCCACTCCACGCATCACGGGCTCGAGGCGGGGATGGGAGACGGTCTGTCCCTTCATGGCCTGGCGCACAGCATGGAGGATGTGCAGGTTGGTTATGATTTTTGTTTTTTGGCCTGGACAATAACCTCTTTTGTCGGGATAGAAAGTGCACAGCGACGTGCAACAAATCATTTAGAATGTCATTTTGCAGTTATAAGCTAATACGTTTAACGAATTAATTTTGATTATTTTTATTTTGTATTTTAAATAATTGCAGTAGCTATATATGACATAATTCTATATATTTTTAGGTTATTTTCTGACTTGTTGATATTTTCTGTGACACGCTACAAACATTTTTAACAATATCCTATATGAATAAACGGAATCAAAACTAGGCTATAAGTATTTAGTAATGGTAGTAGAGCTTGATATTATAAATACTCTAAAGGCTTGCTTGTTATCCGAAACAATATTCTATTGTGGTTGTAATCACATTTTGGTTTTTTAAACTATATTTGTTATAAATAATATTTAAAGCAATACCGGCCTGTGTTGAGGAAAATTGTAACTTCCCCAACAGTAAATCTGTTAAGCCATCATCTACTCGGTTCACATTTCTAATCATCTGTTTTTGATCAATATATCTCTGCACACATCATATCTAATTTCGTCTATTGACAAATTTATGCGTAATCTAAATTTTAAGAATAGGCCCGTCCCCGTTCAGCTGACTGGACAATGATTGTCTGCCTCTCTTCCCAAAATGATTATAAAACGTAACTGATATCGGGCTTATTTTATTTTTATAAAGAAATTTGGTTTAAAATTAGTTTATTTATTTAAATCCAAATAAGTTTACGTTTCCTGACTAGGCAATACCATTAAAATTCATTCAGAAAACTTACATGGAAAATTGTCATTTTGAACGAATTGTTGGTGAAAACAATGGTATGAGACCTAAACTTAATTAAAAAGCAGTTTTCAGTTGCTAATGGTCATTATTTGGATCCAAGTTTTTTTTTTTTTTTCTTTTTTTCATAATGGACTGGAAATTTGTTTTATTTATTTATTTTTGACAATGACCCCGGTGGAATCTACTGGTATTTTCTTAACTAAACAGAAAGTCATTGTCCAGAATTTATCTGAATTTTTATAATTGGCTGTAGCGTTTGTTCAAAAGTTAAATGTTTTCATTATGCTGCCTTTTTAGGCTGTGGAGGACGCAAGCAACGGGATGAACATCCTGGATCAGTCAGTCATTAAAAAAGGTAAATGAGAAAATGGAAGAATTATGCCAGTGCTGTATTTAATTATTTGATCATTTCATTTTTTTCAACGATCACTGGGTTTTGGGAAAAAAGTGCGGATAGGAGGAATCGCTGTACCATGGATTTAGGGCAAAAAGTCATTTCAGGTGAATACACCTTCGCACACCTTTTTACGCATGCGCTGAACTACATCTGGTATTTAAATGATGTCACCTGCCTATTCTTTTAACCTTGGACGCCCAGCCAAAGCAAGTGGAATTGGAGCCCATTGAACATTTTTTTAGAATCATATCGTCCTACCGTTCTAATCGAACTGTTTATTTGGATTACTACAAAGAATTTAGTGTTGTTATAATAATCGACAGGTTTAACCTCAATTGTAGACTTAGGTTATTATCAGCTGTCTCTTATCTTTTATTCATTAAAACAGTATCACAAATTCCAGATTTATGTAGGCTATGCCTATCTATTTTCTTTGGGAACATGACTGTAAAATCGACACTTAAGCACCACATTGTTGATATAATTTCTCCACGGAGGTTTTGACATATTTACTCCGATAAGGCCTTCATGCAGTCAGTAAGAGCTCCAGTAACACTCCCTGGGCTCGTGTTAATATTTGTCCGTTATGAGGGACGTTTGCCGGTAATTTAGTTAACGAAACACGGGCCTCCCAGAAGAGACGGCCTTTAAGTCGCCGCTGTGATGGATGGTTTTCTGAGCGCAGATCTCGTGAGCTCGTTTAGAGCTCGTTTTCTCTATTATCCCCTGTAGAGATCTCCGCGGGCTCGAGCGCTCGTTACCCCATTAGTGCTTAAGTTAGTAGACGTCGTTTGACGGTCAGCTTGTGAGTTTGTGTGTGGAGGGGAGGGGGTGATTTGAAAAATAGGTAGTTAATGTTGTTAGCACGTGTCCATCATCAATCGATAATATAATAAATGAGCGTAGTAAATAGTGTTGAAATGTCATTGTGGAAACAAAGCTGACAGGTGTGTAACTGAATTGAATAAACGAAAAGAGCAGCATTTCTGTGTAATGCTAGCATTTTAATCACGTTCGAAACTGAAAAACATTACCGCACAAATTGAACCAGGCCTTTATTTATTTTATATTTTAACGCCGTTGATATAAAGTTGCTAACATGTTTAGGTAATAGCTATTATACTTTATATTTAAAAAAAAAAATACTACAGGCTTTACGTGATGTTTGCATTTATGGACAGTTCTGGCCTTCTTTCTATTGTACGTGGAATTAACGTATGAAAGCAGGAGCACGCGCTGGCAGCTCCGGGCGCGTGCGGGGTGACGCGGGCCAGCCGAGGGCTCAAGCTCACGGCGCTTTCATGTGCCAAGATTTCACATTGCATAATATTCTCACAGGCCTGGGCTGTCTGTAACTAGTCTTAGACATCATTTTAAAATAATAACACCGCTTGTTTTATCGCTATAGAGTCATTTTGCGAAGCAAGTAGCCTACACAGCTATCATCATCATTTCCAGTAAAATTAAGTAGGTCTGTAGGCTATTATACAACGTAGCTCAGTTTTCTGTCTGTTTCTCTCGCATAGTTCCACTTCCACACAAGAGCGTCGCTTCTTTGATGATGAACAAAGACGGTCTAATCGGCGGGATCACCGTGAACGTCAACGAGGTCTTCTGCTCGGTGCCCGGCCGCCTGTCGCTTCTTAGCTCCACATCCAAATATAAAGTGACGGTTGGCGAGGTCCAGCGGCGCCTCTCTCCGCCAGAGTGCCTCAACGCCTCTCTGCTCGGCGGGGTTCTACGGAGGTGAGAGCATCGATAAATCAGCAGAATCCACATTATTGGCAGAGCAGAGGTCAATGGATTAAAGACAAAAATCTTATATTCTTGGAACTCATAAACATCTGGGTTATGACCACATCTGCAGTTTCTGAGGAGACGTTGAATACGTTGGACGCTGAACAAAATTTCTTTTTTGTTTTTGAGAGATTTTTACATTACTCCTGCCAATAACATGTCTGATTTTGAATTTTCACTTTCCATGGTGTTTCTTTGCTGTCAATCCGTTATAAAACACGTCTCTAATTATGCCTTCGCTATCCTCAGAGCGAAGTCGAAAAATGGCGGTAGATCACTGAGGGAAAAGCTGGAGAAAATCGGCTTGAATTTGCCCGCGGGGAGACGCAAAGCAGCCAATGTCACTTTACTGACGTCTCTAGTAGAAGGTAAAGCTTATTTAGATTTTTATTTTATTTTTTTCACCGTGTTTGGGAATTTAGGCCCTTCAAATGAGGAAAACAATTAATGGCCAATTGTAATAGAAAACAAGCTCGGATTTGTTTACGCACTTAGATTCAGTTTACTCGTGGATTTCGAATAATTTTACAATTGAAAATTTGAATTTACGAACGAACCACGAACACGTTAAATGAAATTTTATTGCCTTGGGAGTTTCTCTAATCTGATTTATTTTAGATGGTGCAAATAGTTAACAGATGCAGAAGCAGTAAAACGACATACAGCTAATTTCATATAATTATTGTTGTGACTGTCTGATTGTTTCTGCACCGCAATATTTCATTTTCTTAATAGGCTGTCTCTCCCTCCAGCTCAGTTGCAGCTACAGCTGTAATTTAGAATAAAAATATTTTATGCGAAAATGTGGAGTAATTCCATTTTACCATATTGTGTTTATTTTTCATTTGCAGGAGAAGCTGTTCATTTGGCTCGGGACTTTGGCTACATTTGTGAAACTGAATTTCCCACGAAGGCCGTGTCTGAATATCTGAACAGACAGCACACAGATCCAAACGAACTGCACTCGCGAAAGAACATGCTGCTCGCCACAAAGTACGTAGGGCCTACATAACGTGTCACAAAAATGTATTGTTTAACTGTGATTTATGCATTCGTTGGAAGCTGGGATAACCGCCCTCTTCTGAACAAATGTGTAGCCACATTTCGAGGCGAATGTTGAATCCATCACGGATTGCCGGGGAGTGTGTCGTTTTGATAGCTGTCCGCTTAGTGCCTGGTGCGTTTTGACACGTTTAGCTGGTTTCTAATGAGGCAGCTCAGGTCCAGCAGAAACACGCGTCTCTTATCCATCTCAGCCTGGTAGCGATCTAGAAACTCATTATATTTAAGTGAAATGTTTCAAGTCTTAAAGTGCCAGCTTTCCCCTTGAAGTTTTGCCTAAGGTCATCCCTCCTCCCTCGCCTCTCCTTTCACAGTCTGTCTGTCAAAGTCCCGTCAGTCAGCCCGCGCCCCCGCCCCTGCACGCGCCTCGGGCACTCGCGTTCTGTCGCTCTGGAATGAGAGAGAGGCGCGCTGCGCTCTCCCGACTGGACAACAAGACTGTTTGTGGTTCTGAGACGCGAAAGCGAATGTGGGTCAAAATCTGACGAATCCAGACAACTGCAGATGCCGCAGCAGGGCTCTGCAACGCTGCCAGTTGGAGGCATTTGAACTGTTTGTCACAAATGACCTTTTAAAGATTGAAGTGTGATCGTTTGCTCAGATTCTTATTTGAGATTACATTGCACCTCAAAGCATTATTATTATGAACACGACATTAGTTTGGGGTGCATGCTCTTAAAAAGACAAGAATTTAATGTGAATTACATTTTTTTTTCTTCATTTGGAAAATGATCAACGTAATTGCAAGTTTCAGACATCATAATTATCTGAATTACATTGCTGATCATATAATTATTGGATGTTTACTGGTCACTCAAGCAGGCAGTTTCAGAGAAACATGGAGGTCAAATGTTGAGAGGTATCAGGCCATCTGGGCACATAGCTAAAATATCTGCCTGTGTTTTTCTATATGATTCCCCAAAGCAAGAAAAGCATGAATATTGAGAGCACTACCTCTTTCAGTAAGTGAAATATGCTGAGAACGGAATATTCCCCAGTAATGACAGAGAAAGACACTCTCCCAGTGGACTGAAAGTTAAACTGATGGCTTTATTCTAATTGATGGGCTTTGCTCTCAGTAGCAGAAATATGCAGGCTTTGCTCTGAGGATTTCAAGTTCTCTCTTTTCTTCATATGTATGGACAGTGAACACTGGAGAGTTTCATGTAAAGTGATGTCACCCTTTTTTTTAAAAATTGTAAAAATATTTTTGGAGACCTTTTGCTCACAGTGTGATTGGGGGATGAGAAACATACCTTTTACCCATGATTCCCAGGGACACCACAAAGCTACTGAACTATTGCAAGCTTTAACCTGGCAGAGCACCTGTTATTTAAGTGTTTTCTATACTTAAGATAATTATGAGCATCTTAAGCAATCACATCATCATTATGTGAGACATTGAGATGGACAAACATGGGTCTGATATGAACTAAGGATTTTGTAATATTTTGTTTTACTGTTTGATCTCTGTGAGCCTAACATATTCAAAATTTTTATAAAATTTTTTATTTTTATTTGATCAATTTCATCATAAATGTCCAAATGCTGAAGTCGCAGTGTTTATAATTTATGGATGTGGGTTTTCAGCGTTGCTGTGCAGTGGCTTTGATATTATGTATGAGTTCTCCTTTATAATCAATATTTCACACTCAGTTAAAAGAATATGTAGATTTATATATAAAGAAATAAGTAAGAATATCCATGGCAGTAAGTTGACAGTTCTTTTCAGCTTCTTTGGTAGGCAGAAAGGCTTTTTTAATGGAATCATGGTTAATGTCTTTTCCATTTGATTGTTTAATTCAACTTATGACTTAAATTCATTTCTTGAAAAATGTATGCTGTAATCCATGAGCGAGCAGGTCACATTTCTTTAACTGATACAGAAGATCAAGCACGTCCCTTCTGATATATATTCTGATAAATGTGAATGAAGAATTTGTCATGCTTGATGTGCCATGAAAAAATGTCATGACATTCTCTGACTGGATCACAGTTGTGTAGATGGTAAAGGAATTGGATAGGACACAGTTAGTGGGATTGATCCTAAAACCCACCTGACTAGTGCTGCTGAAGGCACAGCATGTCTAGACCCCACACTGTCCCATTAGCAGAATGTTATGCATTCATTGGCATGTTAAGTCGAAGTTGTTTTCCTACAGAATAAGGAATAAAATATAGTTCCTCCAGTCACCTTGTGCAAACATTCAGCATGAGACAAGAAACAATAAACACAACAACATCCACAATACATACGGAAAAAATTAACAGTATATAGTACAATGTTATCAGACAGCATAGATGAAATTTAGCGTAAATTAGATTGTTGAAAGGAGCATTAACTTTTACATCACTATTAATTGTGAGACATAAGTAATTTTTGTTTCTGCGTGTTAGGAATACACATTTTGCTTCAAATTAGCCTCTAATTCTTCATTTAAAGTCTACATGAAATCAAAATTTACAATATTTTTGTGCACATTGCTAGTCTTAAGGTAAACAATTAATCCGTGCAAGTTAATCCACTGAAAAAATCTTTAATCAAAATTTCATCATTTGCTTCTGCTCTGGAACGACGTTTCTTCTCTAATGATGTCAGTTTGACGGCTTGGGCAGAAAATCCTTAACCACACCCTCTCCAACCGTTAGATTGCTGGGAGTGAAAATTGACAGGAGGAACGCAAAAATAAAACCCTGCCCTCTATTCAATATTCCGTTTCAACTGGAAATACATCACTGCACTAAAATAAAGTCGGTAGCAACTTATAGTTCACGCGGACTTTAAAGCAACTGTACGTAGTTTTATTTTTGTGACTTTAGAGCCCCCTAGAGTTAAGTCAGTGGAATTGATTGTCGTAAAATATACCACTGTACTTGTTGCTGCCTTAAAGCCATCCGCCCCATGCGTGGAATTTCGTAGCTGCTCAACAAAACTTTACTACTTCTAGAAGAAACCTCTGGGAAAGAAAAATTAATAAATAAATAAATAAGCCATTCCCCTCGTTAAAAGTCGCTGTGCCATCAGATTGATTTTGAAACTGATATTTCAAAAACGTAAATACATTTGCTTTAATATTTGTACTCTCCAATAAATCCCACATTGTTTGCTGTGGCTGACACTTCTGGCAATCTGAAGTTGTGGATTGTTTGTAATAATGGAAACTAACAAAATTCTGAGCTTCATTTGTCTCTCTTGTGCAAATATTTATGCTACAGTAGACGTCATGCTAGTTACGGTTCAGTCCATCACAGATGTTACATTCATTGTATGATCTATGACAAGGATTCACCATAGTCTGAGAGCCCATAAAGAACACATATAATCTACATTATCACAGCAATTCATTAGAAATGAAGTTCACCATCTGATTATTCATATAAAGATTACAAGCCAAAACTTTGAGTTATCATATACTTAAAAATAAAGGTTATTTTGCAGTGATTCCATAGAAGAACCATTTTTGGTTCCCCAAAGAGCCTTTCAGTGAACAGTTCTTTAAAGAACCATTTTTTAGTGTGTGGAATATTTAAAAGAATCTATAGAACCTTTTGTGCAATGGAAAGGTTCCATGGATTTTAAATGTTCTTCATGGAACCATCAATCCCAGTAAAGAACAATTTAGTATTTTTGGTTGTATTTCTTTGGATTGATAATAGAAAATTCTGGGTTTCATCTCTGTCTCTCTTCTTCTCTTCTCAGGCAGTTGTGTAAGGAGTTCATGGACCTGTTGGCACAAGATCGCACTCCATTAGGAAACTCTCGGCCTACGCCCATCCTTGAGCCAGGAATCCAGAGCTGCCTGTCACACTTCAGCTTCATCACACACGGTTTTGGTTCTCCAGCCATATGTGCTGCCCTCACGGCTTTGCAGAATTACCTGACTGAAGCCCTTAAAGGCCTCGACAAGATGTTCCTGAACAACCCCACCCCTAACCGACACACACCTGCAGACGGTTCCAAAGGAGCTGGAGAGAAAGAGGAAAAACACAGGAAATGAACTGTGGAAATACGATATCAAGAAAGGCGAGTCATTGGAGATGTTCAGAGATTCTATAAACTCTAGTTTTATGACATTGCGTTTTACATTCTGGGTCGAAGGTGGCAAGTGGACAACAGATCATGGGAAACGAAAGGAACGATATGATAAAAGAGACTGGAGGACACGAGTCTGCTGTGACACGTTCACCATCTTCATCTCATTCGTGTGCGAGTGTGAAAATATTCGAGGAGTGTTTGTGAGTGTGTTTTTGTGTATCAAAGTATGACATTTTACGTGATGTTAGATGCAGGCTGTCCTTTACACACATGCTCATGAATCTGATACCTAATATTTGAGTGTTCATCAGTGTAATGGCCAGCGCACAGGAAGACATGTTTGCTTGGGATACTGATGGAGACACTTTTAACTACTATATTTAATTATACTTATTATAAAAAATTATAGGTGCACAGTTCTGCAATATTAAGTACATTCCACGCAACTTTCGCCAAAACTACACCTACAGTGAAACAATCATCTTCTGTCCATAAAAGTGGGTGTCAAGTGAAAAATTTGCTTCACATAGATTTGAAAGAGACAGAATATTCAAATATAAGAGATTTTATTGCATTTAGTAATACATGCGGTACAATGAAATTGAGTGTTTGCCAAAAAGAGGCTGTAAATGTGCAACTATTTGTGCTGCAACAAGCATCATGCTATTTACGTTCCAGTCCATCACAGATGTTACATCCATAGTATGACAAAGATCCACTATCAGACAGCCCATAAAATACACATACACTTTACATAAACACAGCAATTCATTCGAAATTAAGTTCTCAGTCTGATTATGCATATAACGATTACAAGCCAAGATTTAAAACACTGAAATTTAACATTCTTCAAAACACCTTGGGCAATATTCAGAATAGCTTGTCTACTAAATGAACAGGAGTGTTTTGTATTTTTTGGTTGTATTTCTTTGTATTTGAAACTGCTATTGCTTGTGCTGTCTTGGCCATTTGGTTGTGAAAATGTGAGGACATTTTCAGCAAGTTACTTTTGACATGGCAATCATCTTAGCTGACCAACTGAATCAACTATTTCACTGATGATTCATCTGTTGTTTATGTATTTTTTTTTTATTTTTTTAATATATGCTAGAAATTACACAGAGCTAAAGCAACAAAGAAAACACATTTCATGGCTTAAATATTGTTTATCGGTTTTACAACCCTACATCAGCTGAATGGAAGCTTGCTTTGACCGACAAAAAGACTTTTGAAAATAGATATAAAAAGGGTCCCGGATTTGTGCGCTTTCTTATAGGCTGCATAGAACTGAACTGACCGCGCGTGCTGGAACACGGCCACGCGCAGCCTTTCCGCGCTCACCTCAATCGTCGTGAGTGCGCACATTCTCAGTTCCGCAAGCTGGATTATAGCCTGTCTGTCAAAGTTAATATTTGGTTAACTGTGTGAGGAAGGTTCTTTTATTTATGTTTGTATATATTTATTTATGCTTAATTTAATGGGCGTTTGTACATAGGAATAGACTGGGTCGTCTATCTGTGACTGTCTCTGTGCGTGGGTGAACGCTTGTTTTAGATAGCATCTTGTATTTTTTGTTTCATAGATACGGTGTTATGTGGTGAAGGCTAGAAGTTGGTTCTTGTCTGGTGATTTTGATTTACCTCGAAATAAGAATAAATCGTGTCTTTTATTGTAGTTGTTGCTGTGTGGTTAACCCCTTATGTTCTTGTCACATTAACGTTGTCTACGCATGAAACATTTCAAAAAGCAGTTTTAATTAAAAAGTGCCTAAATTCCGAATAACTCAAATTAAATATCAGATCAATAAAATGTTTACGTAATCATTTGTAATTATTTCATTTGCATAAAAGTTATTTTTTTAGACTGACAAGAAGTCAGGCAACAGATTAGGCTCCTAGGCGCCATCTAGGCTTAATTAGAATGGCTGAAGATATTTTATTTCACGAAAAATAAGACAATAGAAATATCATTAGTTTTTGAATAACCAATAATAATTACTGACTTTAGAAAATAAATTGTAAATAAACATCCAAAATACATTTATACCAAATAAAAATAAATTTTTCGTTATAAAGAAAGATATGACTATCTTGTTCCTTTGATATCCTATTTCTTTTGCTAGCAGTGTTAATCCAGCTGTAACAGAACCAAGGAGCCAATGAATAACATGAAAAATTTACAGTCAGTTATGTCATTGGTGTTAGTATTAAAAAACATTTTAACACATAGACCTAGGCCTATAGACCAACAATGCCTTAAAGCGTTGTTTATTAGCATCAAGGATTAGTTTAAGATTTAAGATGTCTAAATGTAAAATTCTGCCATTGAAAGACCAATATTTATCTAACATTTTTCTGAATATTATCATTGTTCTATAAACATCTCGTAATGTTTTCATTATCACACTACTTAACGCAATCAGCAGAACGGAAATCAACAAAACTCGGAAATGAAAAACGGAAATGAGAATTGTGATTCCGCATCTTCCCGTCTTTAGGCAAGCAAAGAATGCCAAAAATTATCGAAAACAATCCCTTGAAGGCGTGTGTTCGCGGTCGCGGCAGTAAAGTGAACTCATATCCCGGCCGCAGGTCAGACCCCCGCGAGTCCCCGCGCGCATCAGCTCGCGTTGGTGTATTTAATGCGGAGGAGCGCGTGGCCTGCGGGTTCCGTCGCGTGACTCGTCATGCGTGAAGTATTGTGACCCAGGTGCAGCACCCGCATGTCCGCGAGCGACGTGGATCTCTACGAGATTCAGAGATTTCTCTTCAGCAGAAAAAAAAAGACTAGCCTCGCTCTCACCCATGGGACCTGAAACAACACAAGCTGAGATCTTTCATCCTTCCCTCAAACTCGGTTCTCATTACCTCTAAAACACGAAAAAAAAAAAAAAAAAACAACATACAAAAACCCATAAGACCAAACCAATAATATCGCTGCTTTTATACTCGATAATTATTGACCGTTATTTTTTTAAATCATAAGCATCTAAAATAAGCAGACGTTTTTTTTTTCTCCAAGCATAAAAATAAAATGTGCACCAACAAAATGCCCTATGGGGTATACGGCCAATTAGCCCCAAGTACCTGATTTTATCAAACAACTGAAACCATTTTGAGTTCTTTAAGATGCAACCAAACATCCATGATCGGTTTACATAGCTATGTCGCTAAAAGTTTAACCATCGGTCAGTAAAAATCCATTTTATTCTATCAAAAGAGGGAAGAGCAAAACACAAAGGTCTTATAAAACAAGGACAAAACATAAAATATCGAATAAAAATCAGTTTGATCGACTTCATGCCTGACTTCCAGCTGAATCGGTTTGAGGTGGACCGGACTCTGGCGTCCTAAGACTAAAGGTTTCAACCCTTGTGGTGGAAAGTCTCGTTTCCATGATCTTATTTTTTTTTTTCCGAGGATGAGAGGACAGAGAAGAGCTTTGTCTGAGCGCAGGTCTCTCTGCTCGCTGTCACGCAATGGACTGTAAAAATGGTTTATCCAGACACGCGCCGGGCGCGCGTAATTCCTGCTCGAGGCGGGATGACCGCAGGCAGCGCGGGCCTAACTGATCAACCTGGATATTTCATTATTCATTAATTTACTGTTTAACAAATCCCGCTCATTATCGCGGGAGCGGCTGGCAGGATCCGACCGTTCGGCGGGAGTTGGTGTCAGGCGTGGAGAATTGGCCCATTTGATCCTGAGCTGTTTTTTTTTTTCCCTCTGTCTGTATTATTATAGGCTATTCAACATCCCGAAACAGCTCGAGATCGTCATGAATAATAAGCAGCGAGCGAGTTTGTCAAAGCCCGTTGAGCGTGACACAGCCCGTGGAAAAATCGAGGCGTTTTTAATATAACCCCCCCCACCCCACCCCACCCCCCACTTCAGTCACTATTTGGAAAAGACAAAACAACACGCTAATAAACAAACGGAAATATTCGATTACTAAGGCAATGACACGCGTCCACAGTGGACGAAAGGACATCAACAGCAGAAGTGTCTCATCAGACAGTTTAAAGGTTGTGTAAGCGATTATTTTGGAATACCAAACACATGCCCCAACTACCTGACAGATAGCACCGAAATAAGTGTCCTGAGATATCACACCTACCTGTGAGACAGTCCTAGGCTCTGTAAACAACAAAACTCGGCAGCGGCCCGCCTTTTTGTAGCCAATCATAAACGCGCTCTGTCTGTCAATCATTTTGCGTCTTCCGTTTGCTTAAGTTGATTTGGAGAACGTAGTTATTTAACAAGAGAGAATTTGGTTAAAGGGATAGAGGCAGTTTAAGTGATTTCTGATCCAAGTTATAAAAACATAATTTCATAGCACTTTCAATAATGCAACACAAAAATGTTAGGTTTTGTCATCTTTCCCTTTGCTAAAATTTTCTCGTTCGTGTCTAATGCGTCACAAATGAACAGCAATATAAACTGAAAATCTCTAAAATGTTTTCAGTTATTCACTTTCAAGCTCTTCTATGGCCTGGGCTTTACATTAAATACTTCAAGTGACAGAAAATAACCTAAGTCAAAATAACTAATCATCAAAATGTTCTAATCACCAAGAGAGTTAATGGTTTTGGAAGTGTGATGAATGCTTATTCTTGTGATTGTATGTTAGTGCTTATTAATAAAATAACCAAAATACCATTTAATAGTAATTTATTTAAATTTAAATGGGATCAGTTCATAGCATAATAAAATATAAAATAAACTTTCTATAAATTATTTCTGAAATTATTTACAAAATGTCAAAGAATCACACTATAAGTAAATAATGCCCAGAGCTAATAACAGCCCTTAAGAAATGGTTGAAAACATACTTCATTTTGCAAGCACTTAATAATATCTGTAAAAAAAAAAAAAAAAAAAAAAATAGACACGTTATTTCAATAAAGGAAGTTTTTTATTTCTCTCCTTTCCAGCACTTATCGTTTGCACTGCTCTTACTTTTGAAACTCTATATTGCAGTGACTCCTGTATGATAAATTGCTTGTGAGTTTCCTCATTTGTAAGTCGCTTTGGATAACAGCATCTACTAAATGATTAAATGTAAATGTAGGCCTCTTACAGTAGTGAATGGTTAATCATTGTCATCTTTCATTAACTGAGCATGCTGTCGTTAATGGTGGTAGCGCACGGTCTCTGGATGCATAACTTCAGTTTTGTTTAATGCTTCACTGAATCAAAACACCTCCCATGACCTCCCCATCCACCGCTGCTTTTACCTCAGCTCTGCACTGGAGTGCTTCCTTCCACACTGAGGTTCACTGAGAGTTTCAAACAAAGAACATGAACATAGTGAGGTGATCACTCCAGGTAATGTATTTGATTTAAGATTCTTCAAGGGTTACTTGCCTTTTCTTTTCTTTGTTTTGCATTGAAGTTTGTCTGTAAGCAGAAAGAGAGAACAGGCTATAAATGTACAAGATTTCAGCTCCTCTCCAGGTAGCAAACACTCATAAATGCACACACCGTATAATGCCTACCAAGGCAGGGCTGGTTTTATTTGATGTGTGTTTGTGGTTTTGGCTCATTGGGTTTGTGTGAGTAAATGATTGATTATGTTTGGCTTTGATGTTTCCTCTAACACACACACACACACACATACACACGCAAGCTTACAGTCTGTTTCACCTCGAACTTGCTCTGACTCTTTCTGTGCACTTGTCATCTTCTTCAGCATCTCAACTGAAAAATACACACACAGTCAACAAATGTTCCACTCTTTATTTTCATAACTTTGTGGAATTATCAGAAAAAAAGAATTCATTCCACCAAAATTCCAAATTCTACACTTTTAAAAATAAAGGTTCCAAAAGGGTGTTTTGCAAATGCCATAGAACTCTGGTTCCCTAAAGAATGTTTCAGTGAACAGTTCTTAAAAGAACCATTTTTCTCTAAAGTTCTTTTAATCATCTAAAGAACTTTTTCCACTTTAAGGAACTTTTCGTGCAATGGAAAGTTTCTAGATGTTAAAGGTTCTTCATGGAACCATCGATTTGAAATATTATGCACAAAGAATAACTGAAAAACACAAAGAAAAGCACAACTCCACCAGATTTTATTTCTCAAATTAACTTCTGCAATACTCCAAAATCTTTAATAGTAATTGTATTACCAAAAAGGATGCTGTTGAATTGACTGAATGTATAGTGCTGGTTAAATCATGTCTGTTTATGGGTGTACTTGCGTGTAAGTTTGTGAGTTAGGAGCTGCTGGTGCTGCTGAAACGAGAGAAAAACAGAATCCAGAAAACACTCATTCCAATCTACCGCATTGCATTTTAAAGGATTAGTTTGGGAACGATGAAAATTCTGTCATCATTTACTCACTCTCATGGCGTCCTCCAAACTCCTGCTCTTTTCCATACAAAGAAGGCACATAGGATCAGATAGAATGGCACTTTATTACAGAACACATAAATTACACAACAAATATAATACAATACAAAAATACAGAGAGAAATATGTGACCAGGGGCTGTCAAGCTTTCAAAAGCACAAAAACACTAAAAGATAATCAATGAATAATGACTTTTCTGTCTGCTTGTCATGCACAACTATATCATATGACTTCAGAAGACTTGGAATATATATATTATTATATTATATTGGAATATATCTTATAGTCATATGAGCTATTTTTTATTGTGTTACATATTTATTTTTATTTTTATATTTTTTGACACCTTTTGGTATAATAATGGAACACAATGTATTTTATTGAGTTTACTGAATTGCCGAAGCTGTTAATTACAAATGAAAATTATGTAAAATAAATGTATATATATATATATATATATATATATGGTAGCAACTTGTAAGGTTTTCCAGATTGATTTTAATTTTAAAAATACAATAAACAACATGAGATGTAAAAAAAAAAAAAAAAAAAAAAAAAATCTAACATGATAAGAAAACCTAAGAAGAAACATAATAATTTCAATGAAAACCCATCAAATGTGTCATACAAGGAATTCTGGGAATGTCAGTTTATGATTTTTCACTGCAAATTATAAGACGACTACTTTTTCACTTCCAAAGACTGTAAATTTAACAATGTTTTTACTGTAAAATTATATGAAATGTCTCATTAGATATTACAGTTGTAGGGAACTTACGTTACTGTTTTTACATTAAGATTTTTACAGTCTTTTACTGGTAAAAATAGTTTTTACAGTGTCAGGTGAATTATTCTCTTAATCTTGAAACTAAAAGAGAAACATTTGTGTGTAGAAAATGCACCTGTGTGTTTCATGTCTCACCTGTGCTTCAGCTGTCTCTGAGTTGGTTTCATTTCTATTCAGGCATATACTTCATTTCCCACACTGCACCACTGGACTTTCTCCATCCTCTGAAACATAGACTGCTGTGTGTGTGTATGTGTGTGTGTGTGTGTGTGTGTGTGTGTGTGCCTCCAGGTCTAACTAGATAATGCATTGGTGATCTCTCTCTATAATGTCCCACACACACAAACTTTCTGCTCTGGATTTAATCGCCTCTGTGGGTGGTGGGGGGAAAAATAAAAATGAACGTTCACAATATAATATAGGCCACAGTTTGAATAAGTAAAATATTATCCTTGTGCTTATGGTGAGCTTTATAGTGTTTGTCTGGAACAGTCTGTTGAACATACAATTACAATTATATACACTGATGAGAGGAGCAAACCTCCCTCTCTCTCCCCCTCTCTCTCTCTCTCTCTCTCTCTTTTGGCTTTGCTACTGTGACCTTGTATGCTGACTAAATCCATGCCCTTGGCTACTGTTATTTACACATGGATGAACACACACATACACACACAAACCAAGGCACTTTTTGGAAGTCTGGCTGGTTGAATATGTGCTGTTATGTGTGAATGCACATGTGCAGGTAGAACGTCCATTTGACACACAAACTAGAGTGATCAAAAGATACTGGTGTGTGTGTGTGTCTGTCTGTCTTGGGACAAGAGCTGTATATATACAAAAATGTCTCTAAAAGTTAAAGAAACTTCCCTTTGGAGTCCTCAACTGAAAATAAATAAATAAATAAAATTAAATGAATGAATGAATGAATGATTTAATTAATTAATACAGGGGTTTTAGGCAATATTATTTATAATATATAGATTTTTTTTTTTATAAAGAAATCACTTCATACTTTTATTCAGCAAGGGTGCATTAAATTAATCAAAAGTGACATTAAAGACATTTATAATGTTACAAAAGTTTTCTTTTTCAAATAAATGCTGTTCTTTCTACTCAAAGAATCCTGAAACAAAAAATGTTTCCACAAAAATATGAAGCAGCACATCTGTTTTCAACATTGGTAATAATCAGAAATGTTTCTTGAGCAGCAAATCAGCATATTAGAATGATTTCTGAAGGAACATGTGACACTAAAGACTGGAGTAATGATGCTGAAAATTCAGCTTTGATCACAAGAATAAATTACAATTCAAAATATATTAAAACTGAAAACAGTTATTTTGAATTGTAATAACATTTCACAATATTATTATTTTTACTATATTTTTATGAGCAAAACAGGTGAGCAAAACAGACTTTTTTCAAAAGTGCGCATTTTGATAGCTATGTATGTAACTTGTGAGTAAAATATGGTCACTGGAATTGTGGTTTTTAATGAGTAGTGAGGAAGTAGAACTGTAATTGTACTGTACTGTACTGTACTGTACTGTACTCTGTGTGTGTGTGTGTGTGTGTGTGTGTGTGTGTTTGGTTCTCAGCAGTGCTGATGTCCAGCAGATGTATATCTTTGGCGACGGCGGTCCTGAACACTGATTGGTTGAGACATTGTTTCATGGAACAAGATGCTCAGCAGTGTGGACAGCATGTATGTGTGCGTATGTATGTGTGTGTGTGTGTGTGTGTGTGTGTGTGTGTGTGTGTGTGTGTGTGTGTGTGTGTGTGTGTGTAAGTGTTTGTGAGAAACTCTCTCTCCTCCCTGTGTGTGTGTGAGACGAGGATGTCTTGTGAAAGGCCCATCTGCCCTGGTGTCTGCCCACCAGTCATACTGCCAGCACAGGCACTGCTGCGGACGCCTAAACTCTCTGTGACAAGGACCCCTAGAGTGTAGAGTGCCACCCAGCATAAACAACACTGGCACTGCTCTCGCATATGACAGCCTGCGTGTGCGATTCCTTGATGCATAGTGTCTTTTTACCTCTTCAGTGATATTCAGTTGATAGAATCGTTTCTACTTGATTTAAATCATCACACAATCAATTTGTAGCTATTAAAAAGACTTTCTATTATTAACAGAGCTATATCATCATGTAAATCAATATATAAAATTAATTAGCCACCTTGGATAAAACCGTCTGCTAAATGAACAGAATTTTGATTTTCGATTTGAAATATTCGACTGCCAACAAACTCAGCTTCCTATTCAATAGAACTGATCATACATGTGTGTAATCAACACTGGGATGCCAATTAATGCCTCAATAAATGTTCATATTAATTTTAATGTAGAATTTTATTTCATTTTAACTTTGATTTTTTTTTCCATTTTTTTCTTTTCAATTTTTATTTAAATTTTTACTTTTTTACTTTTCAATTTTTAATGTTTTTATTTTTTATATTTCTTATGAACATTTTTATAATTTTTATTATTTATTTTTAAAATATATTTCTGTAAAGCACTTTTTGAATTACCAATGCTATATAAATAAACTTGCCTTAACTAAAGCTTGTTTACCTCTTAAAGAAATATTTCCAGGTTTTGAGTTACCAAAATAAATAAATAAATAAATAAATAAATAAATAAAATAATAATAATAATAAATAAATAAATAAAGGAAGCAAGCTTACTATCCTTTTCTACATAAAGTTATATCCAATTTTACAACTTTGTTTACATGTTTTCAAAGAAAAATAAACATGCTGTTATAAAATCTTAAGTTTTCTGCTTTTAAATCCCCCCAAAATCCACCAAATATCCTCCAAATATTTACTTCTATTGTACATTAATCATCATAAACTCCTTTTTTATAGAAATGAGGTCAAAGCCATTTTTGTGGTCATCAACATTATGCTACAAATGCTACAGACTGAGCAAATTTCTATTGAGTGTACACCATTTTTAAAGATGAGAGGAGTGCACCCAAACTATACAAAATCTCATTTACTCACCCTCACATTCTCAAATCCATATGATTTGCATCTTTCTGTGGAACACACAGGAAAAAAGATTTAAACAAAATTTATAACATGCATCAAAGATCCTCCATGAAAAATGTTTCATATAAGTTATAGAGCTTCAGTAATATCTGCCTATTCGGTTTTGTCAGGTCAGTGGAACATATAAAGAATATGATAAGATAAATTCTGGGTGGCACCCAAAACATAAAGACAGCAAAGTCAATCCAAACAATCCTGTTATTTCTGGCCTTTGTCTCAATTAGGAACCTAACAATGAAAAATCATCATATGAGATGAGCATTATATTATCATATCAGTGCGGAGTTAAACTTTAAAGAGAGTTTACAGAGTGTATCAGAATGAGTCTCCAGTTAACTGGAATGTGATGTTGTCTTTTTTTTCCTCTTCTTTATGTGTGTGTGCGTGTGATTTGCACATTCAGGTCATTCTCTGTCAGTCTCTGTCTGAACTCTGATTGACAGCTGCAGTCATGCTGCCTTGGGGCAGCTTACTTGCTCCTACATGCATTTCTCTCTTTCTCTCTCTCAGTGCATCCTTTCCTCATTTTCCTCTTTCTCTCACTTCCTCTCTGTCTCTCCAGCACATAAACTCAGTTTTTCATGTCAGAAAGGGATTGATATGATCCTGTATTTACAACAATCAGCCACCATAAAACACACATACTCAAAGTCTCAGTCCCACTGGGGAAATTCACCATCATGATTAAGGACTCACAGAAGGGACTTGTAAAGCAAACTAATTATATTAAGATATCAAGTAAAATCAAATCAAATGTTATCAAATGCAAAAACAATTGAATATGCAGAGGTAATGCATGGCAATGAAATTATATTTCTGTGAAATAAAAAAATATAAATGACAAAATAAATAAAATATAAAATATGAATGTAATAACAGAAAGAGTCTCTTGTCAACATCAACCATGCTGGGAAGTTGCATGACACATGTTTGGGGTTCATTACATTACAAGTCTCTTATGCGCTTATTAAGACTGCTTTTATATGATAAAAATACACTAAAAACTTAATATTGTGAAATATTATTACGCTGTAAATTAACTGTTTTTATTTGAATCCATTTTAAAATGTAATTTATTCCTGTGATAAGCAGCTGAATTTTCATCATCATTACTCCAGTCCTCAGTCTCACATAATCCTTCAGAAATCATTCTAATATGCTGCGTAAGAAACATTTATTATTACTACATATATATATATATATATATATATATATATATATATATATATATATATATATATATATATATATATAACACATTGTGCTAATTAATATTTTTGTGAAAACCGTGATATATTTTCACGTGCTGTTGACCTTATCGCAGGCAAGCGATAGGACGCATTTGCAGTTTTGTTCATTGGATATTAAGTAGTCTAAATATTCACCTCACTCAGCTTTCTTTTTGTTCTTTGAGTTGTAGAGTATCGGTTTACTGAGTAAGAAACCGCTCTAAGCAATTCATTGGGTGAGTGAACTACCCAAATGATTCATACTGAATCGCGAACCGATTCAGGCCGTTTTGTTAACCCCTTTGAGAAGCCGCGAAAAAGAACCGACTCAAAACAGTGATTCAGTACTCACGATTATATGGAATTACATTTGTGCCAATTAAAATTAATGTAATTTTTCAAGAAACTTATGAAAATATAAATTGTAACTGAATAAAATGTCTTTGAAACTCAAAAAAAATAAATAATAATAATAAAAACGAATTACAGGCAAAATCTTTGACTTCGTTTTTATTATACTAACGTTACATGTTTTGCAACTGTTAACTCCTCTTTCATTCGCTGATGATCTGTACTTACAAATGCACTTCCAGAGTTTTCATTTAGGCTTCTGAAGTTTTCGTTCGCCATTCTGGCACAAATCTCTCGTGGGAGCGTGGCTAGCAGCGGTGTGTTCTCATTGGCTACTGAGTTTTTGATTGACAGTTTCTTGGCCTGGAAGTGAAGGCGTCAGTGTTGTTGCGCCAGTGTGGATGTGGAGTGTCTGTTAGCGGCTTCCTATTTCATTTTAATGATGTAAAGTTAGGAGTTTTGTTTTTGAATTCAATCTGTATTTATCTATTGCTACTACCCTGTCAACATAAGCTTTTAGGAGCACGAGAGATCAAACGCGAGAGATAAAGAAGATAATGTTGAGGTTTAATTTTTAAAGTACAATATTTAATACTGGAAATATTGTATAATGTCCAATGTTCTCGTAGGATATTTGTTTATTGCTCTTTATTCTTTTGCATTGTAGGGTCTAATTAGGTTGATCTGTTACATTTGAAATATAATACTATCATGTGCTATATTCAGACGTCAAGAAAGTCTCACTCCAACCAGGCAATCAAGCTCGTTTTATTACATATTCCACACAAAGAATGTTCTTGCTGCCAATTGTTTTTATCATGCTGATAATTTTGTTTAGTTATTTTATTTAGTTAACATTATCATCTAACATTTAAAACTGGAAATACATTTTTAACAATCATCAACTCTTTCAAGTGTGACTTTTATAAACCAGTTGAATGAATGTAAATGAAAATATGAATTCAAATAAATTTACATTCTTTATTGTAACTGTAGCATATACACAAGTATCAAAGTGAAAGACTTTGATGCAATTATGTTGTGACAGGAAAGACCAGAATCCACAAAACACTAACTGCATAGTATACATAATGCAGTGTTGTTATAATTTACATTACTACACAAAATGCACAAGAACATAATATACAGAACATGTTTAAAATTCATGTTTTAAACACTGCGATGATCCTTCAACAGTTCCTGTTATAGTATAAGTTACAAAACAGTGAATGAATATGGTATGTAATGGAGTGCAATATCAGTCTTTACAGGGATAGTCCACCCCAAAAAATTAAAATTCTCTAATTTACTGACCTTCATGCTATTCCAGATGTATATGACTTTCTTTCATGACAAAGATTTTTAAGAAAATAATCCATCTCTGAGAATCCACATAACACAAGTGAATTGTAACCCATGCATATATGACAGTTGATTGAAAGCGATTGTTAATAGTCAAAAGTTTATATTATTAGTGTTTTTTCTTATCTGTTGTTTCACTTCAAAAGATACTGAATCAACCACTAAGGTCAGATGGATTACTGTCGCGGTCGCTGTGTGTGGTTTTTCAAGCATCTTTAGGACTCACAGAGATGGATCATTTGCCTAAAAATCATAATTTGTGTTTACCTGTCCAGTAGAAAGAAAGTAATATGCATTTGAGACAGCATGAGGGTGAGTAAATGATGAGAGAATTTTTATTTTTGGTTGAACTATCCCCTTAACAATCATATGCTGTTGGTATACCAATCCAAGATCAGCATAGACTAATGAGAATGAAGAGCAACCTCTTGTGTACTTGTGAACAGTGTTTGTTTTATCTAGAGCTCCAAAGAAATGAAAATATTTGCATAATATCAGGTGTCAAGATCCCAGTCATTCAAAGTTGATGTGTCTGAACAAAATAAGATTCTTGTCTGATGAGGGCAATGGATCTCTGGTACTACCAGTACATTCTCTGGGTCAGCATCAGAAGTTTATGGAAAAGTTGCTCCGCTCCCTGGAAATTGAGAAAGGACATGTATTATAGTCTAACAATACAAACTGCTTTGAACTCCCATGACATATTTCAAACTTAAAATATTTCAAACAAATAAATACACAATATAATTATTTAATATATATATATAGTATTAACTTAGTACCTCAAAATTATGCATCTTTAATCATCTGTAATACCGTTATGTAACCATTAGATGGCCGTATAGGCCTATATAATCATGACTGTGCATACCCTATTTGCTGGAAACTGTTTTTCAGTCATAATTATCTGCATGTATTAGGTTTTGCATTTGGATATATATTTAAGCATTATTAAAGACTACTTTTTGTCAAAGTTTGTTTGTTTTTTCCCCTGAAATGTTCATCTGAAGTGACCATTTTTGCATTATCATTACAGTCAAATCTGGACACAGAAAAAGCCTGGTAAAAAGGCTTACATTGCTAAAGTTGACAGCGCAGTGATTGACAGCGCACTTGTAAAATAGCATTGGTCATTGTCAGATACAGTAAACTTAGTACTGTACATTACTCTGTGTTCTGGGGGGGAAATATGAACTAATCGAAGCAAATATGATATAATTAAAGACTGTAACTGTATGTAGATAACCAGGTCCTGTAATGACTGGGCTAAATCAAGACACTTACCGCGAGTATCCTGATTATGACGATGATTGATGATAATGATGATGATGATGATATCATTCGCTGTGCTATTCCTGAGAAATCATCTCAACAATGTAGTGTAGCAGCAGAAAAATACTGATAAAATAATAAAAAATCTTTATATATCATTAAAATGAAATAGGAAGCCGTTAACAGACGCTCACATCCACACTGGTGCAACAATACTGACGTCTTCACTTCCAAGTCAAGAAACTGTCAATGAAAACACACCACTGCTAGCCCCGCCTCCTCGAGAGATTTGTGCCGGAATGGCTAACGAAAACTTCAGAAGCGTAAATTAAAACTCTGGAAGTGCATTTGTAAGTACAGATCAGCGAATGAAAGAGGAGAAAACAGTTGCAAAACATGCAGTATAAAAAAAGTTTCAAAGACATTTTATTCAGTTTCAATTTATATTTTCAAGTTTCTTGAAAAATTACATTCGTTTTAATTGGCACAAATGTAATTCCATATGATTAGAGCATCGTTAGTTTTTAAACTAGGGTGACCAGACCTCCCGTTTTTCCCGGGACATTCCTGTATTTCAGCTCTATTTTTAGTGTCCCGAGTTATTTTTTGAAAAAAAAAAAATCATGTTTTGTCCCGCATTTCAAAATTTCTTTATGACTGGGTGATCAGAGCGAGTAGTAGTAGTGTTCTGTTACACGAAAATAGCCTAATCAAAAGGTAACCAAGCCTGTCATAGAACAAAATTACCATCCAATAACAATTCGTTATCGATTAACTTGCAGTAAGTGAAGACGGGACAGGCGGAATCACGTTGAATGACACACACCAGAAGTGCTCTATTGACCGCGCGCCCGCGCGATCCCAGTTGTGCGATCAGTTAATTGAATTGTGAAATACACACACAGCTGTCAAAATGTCCATCGTGTGGAGTATCTCACGTAAATACAGTGTCTGTTATGGCTTAAGTGAAGGTAAACAGGTGGTTGAAACCGGATATGTGTCAGTATATTATATTCTTTCCTTCCGTCTTAAAGGGCCAGCAGCCTAATTAAATACCTGTCTGTCTCATTGTTAATCAAACTACAAAAGATGTTAAATGTATATGTGTTAAATAAACACTTACCAGCTATTTTACACTTACCAGCTACTTTTAATTTCCGCTGATAGACTGTGTCTCTCAAAGAGTATTTCTTACACCGTCTTCTGCTGGCACTTGAACACACTTTCCTGTTAATCACAATAAATGGCCACGCAAGCGCAGACACTAACAAGGTACGTACGAGACCAAACGCGATTTCAGCACGTCAATGACCAATGTTTGACTGATGGATTTACAAAAATCATTTCAGGTTTAAGAAGTGTTTCAACATTGCATCAACTACTAATGAACATTCATTTTTATTTAAATTATCACTCAGTAGGCTATTTAACAATATATTATGTATTATTGAAAGGCTTTTGTCTTTCAAAATCATTAGGAAAGGAAAAGGAAAGGATGTGATGTGTGGAATTTGTGCTCTGCATTTAACCCATCCAAGTGCACACACACAGCAGTGAGTAGTGAACAAACACACACACGGAGCAGTGGGCAGCCATTTATGCTACGGTGCCCGGGGAGCAGTTGGGGGTTTGGTGCCTTGCTCAAGGGTCTCACCTCAGTCGTGGTATTGAGGGTGAAGAGAGCGCTGGACATTCACTCCCCCCAACGACAATCCCTGCCAGACCTGAGACTCGAATCCGCGACCTTTGGGTTACAAGGCCGACTCTTTATCCATTAGCCCACGACTGCCCCCTTAAAATGCACAAATTCTCAAACTTTTTGTCACCTGAACCTCTTTCCTGATATATTTACATTAAAGGGGTGGTCAATCAGCAATTCTGTAAAAGACAATATCTCCCTTTGCATTGAACTTTGAGCATCTTAACTTTGCAGATGTTGTTTATGCTCAATCAGCAACATTACACACTAACTAAAGTTTAAAAAAGTGAAATCATAATCAATGACCCCTTTAAGTACCCCTAAGATTTTCTAAAATAAGCATTTAATAATTAAGTATCACATTTGCATGTTCACGGTTCTCTGACATTGGTTAATGGTCATTTGGCGTGCAGGTAAACATAATATATATCTTTTTTAGTAAATGAATTATTTTGATTGTTATTTTAAAATGATTTATTTTAATTTTACGTTTTTGTGATTTAATTACATGTTTGCCTTTCATTAAACTTCCTTTACAAACCCCAGTTTGGGCAACCTTGAAGTAATGTAATGTTTAATGCACTTCATGTTGTTATTTACATTGAAATACTGTATATTTTCTCACTCGTCGTATTTTTACATCTATATGGTAGCCTACAAGATTATTCTGTTTAAATCGATGTGATAAACGACTTTGGTCAAAAGTAATCTAAAAGTAATCTGGTTATATTACCTAAAATCTGTAATGTAATGGATTACATTACTGACTGCATTTTTTGTCATGTAATTTGGAATCAGTAACGGATTACAATTTGTATGTATTCTATCGTTTTATCGACTGTCAGCCCAAAATCTAATCACTTCGAAAAGTTATGAACTTAAGTTTAATGCTAAAGATTAGGGGTTTGTTCAAATCCTTAACCCAAAGTATGAGCAATAATGATAGTGAAAACCTACCTTAGCAAGCATGTATGGTACTAACAAGTGTGTGTTCAAGAGGAGCATCGAACGTGTATGATCCGACTAGTGTGTGTATGAGTAGGTGTGTCTAATGTCTTAATAAGAGCTCTTTCACGCCGCTCTCTGTTGTTTGTGATGTGTAATTGTCTCGCTCCGCTCAGGGTGAGAGTCCGATCTGAATCCGGAGCGTTACGAGAGCCGTAGTCAATTCTGCTGTTAAATCCGTTAAGAGCCGAAAATTAATTACCTAACCAGAGCAGGAATGCTTCCAAAAGAAGGCGCCCGTGTGAGGAGACGCAGAGACAGCGAACAGAAGGAGGTGAAGGAACGCTACGAGTCACCAGACTTCACGTTAAGCTTGACTGACTAATTATTGCTTATAATTTGCGTTTGGATTAATTAACTAATTAGCTGGGAATGTCTGAAGGCGTAGCGCAGTCTGTGCATGTCAGGCTGAAGACTTTAATTATTGTGATATTTTTAATTAGAATCTGCAGCTGAGTGAGGCACACACACGCAAAACACACACACATATACACAAAAACACACATTTTTTACACAAATAATATAATAATATAAACAACAAACATGCATATGCACAAAAATAAGCAGTTCTACACATTCCTGTAGCTCAAGTAGAGCTATTCCAAGGGAATGCATGAACTAGTAGGAACTGAAAATTAATTGTTGGAACTGATTGTTCATAAATCTTATTGTTTTGAGTTTATACCCCTCAGTTTTTGAGTGAACATTGACAAAATTGTCCATAAATAATGCTTTTTTTTCACTCAAAAACTGAGATGCATAAGCTCAGATGAATGAGGCCTACGATCAGCCAGTTCCAAAAAGAAATACAAAACCAGTGCTAATTGAAAGTAAACTGAAAATAATACAGCATAATGCGAGATTTGCAAGCAATTTTTAAAAGGCCAATCAGGAACATCAGCGTCTGACAAATGCATAAAAGGGTGAATTCAGGAAAATTGGGAGACTTTTTGCCATTGGGATCACTGGGGAAATGGCTCAATTATCCTAAATTAACAGCTGTATAAATAAAGTACAGAAAAACCTAAACAATATACACATATAATATATATTCAAATAAGAAAACACATCCAAACACCCCTAAAATCCTTAAAATGCATGCAGTTCATGCAACACATCATGATGAAAATGTAGTCTTCTAATTAGTTTATCTATTTTTTTGTTTAAATGATCCTGTAATTATTTAACCCAGTGCTGGTATATGACGCAGAAAGCTGCAGATAATGAACCCACACTAGCGTTGAGGTAAATTCGGACACTGCAAGATGTCTCCGGCATCTTTCTCCCTCCCTCCCACTTTCTGAAAAGAGAGAAATGTGCATCGTCGACAGGATTCGGCTGTGCATCTGACTATTTTCCATCACAAGGGGCCAAGTTTAGTAAACAGGCAAAACTAATGAGGCACTTTGAGCTGCGGAGCGGAGCTTCAGCCCCGGGCCCGAGAGCCCGCTCGCACCTGATGGAGCTGAGAGACATCAAAGCAGAGGATTACAGCAGCGCCAGGGGCCACATTCACAGACTTATTATACGCCTCGTTCCTAATCCGGTTATCTGCAGAATATGGCTGTGTTTAGGAGGCCTTGGCCTCACACACACACACACGCACACACACACACACACACACACAGAGTCACATATAGAATGCAAAAAAACATGCACAAAAATAGACAAGCACATGGCCACAAACACACTTAAGAACACAACCTCAAATTCATAACTAGAAAGCTTTCCAAATGCTTTATGTAATATTCATCTACTGCTCATACATGATGCTTGAATCCTTTATAAGGTCACGTTACTCTCTGACAGCAGGAATCCATCTGTCAGAGCGCCTCCCGTGTGTGTGTGTGTGTGTGTGTGTATCTTCTGAAGGACTCGCAGCCCTGGGCACATTTGGATGTGTTTCTGTTGGTCAAGTTGGTGCCGTTGGTCAGATCTGAAGAGAACGCAGGACACAGTGAAATGAAAGACAAATGTTTATGGGTGAAAACACGTCCAGGTCATATTTCACCCTAAAGAAATCATGCTTTGCATAAAGAAAATTAATGTTTTGGCATTGTGACATTTTTGCCTAAATTCTCATTATTATAATGTGTCTGGATGTTTTATTTTTGAGTTATAATGTTTAGAATTCCTATTATTCTCAGTGAGGATTCTCATTAGATTCTCATTACAGTAATACAATATTTTCCATATTTAAATCAGCATAAATTAAAGGCAATACTACAAATATTACCATGATGCATAAATAATTTGCAATTTAAATATTATTCTTGCATTGAAGTAATGAGAAGGATTTCTTTTTTGCATTTAGGTAATGCAAATTAGAGTGGGAATAATTCACGCAAAAATGAAAATTCTGCTATTATTTACTCACCCTCCTGTTTTTTCCGTTTCTTATGACTTTCTTTCTTCGATAGAACACAAAAGGAAATTTTTGAGAAAATGTTTGAGCTGCTCTTTTCTTTAAAATGAAAATGAATAATGACCACAGCTGGTCAGTGATATTTTCAAATCAGAATTTTACTGAATAATAGCTTACATTTTAGTATATTTCCTAATGCTTTTCTGATGCTTTTTTATTTTTTGGATCTTGACAGCCCTTGTTCTTCATCTAATTTATTACAGTGGACATTTTCATAAATATCTTCTTAAAAACAATGTAGGTTTGGACCGAAATGGGATTGAGTAAATGATGATTATGATAACTTCCCAATGCAAACTATTCTTTCTTTTGATTTTGTGGTGAATTATGACCTGGATATCTTTCTGGCAGATTTCCTGAGAGAACCGACTTTTAAATTAAGCGAGAAGAGGAGAAAGACAACACAAAATATGTAAAGTAAGAGAAGCAGGAGAGAGAAAGAAAACAGATAAAGGAAAAGCTGGATCCCTGTCAGTCTTCAAGCAACAACTGAAAACTCATCTCTTTCGACACTACTTGACTTCATCCTAAACTTTATACAAAAAAAAATAAAAAATAAAAAAACTTTATCTTTCTCTTTATTTATTCCTTTCCTTGCTAGCTTGTACTTATTTGAACAATGCCTGAGACTTGGTGTTACGAGCACCTCCTCCGTCTGATTGCCTCTTCAAGATGAATCGCTTTATGTATTCCCCAATTGTAAGTCGCTTTGGATAAAAGTGTCTGCAAAATGACTAAATGTAAATGTAAATGTAAAAAAGAGAGAAAAAGGAGGAAATTCTGACACAGTGATTCAAACTGCATGTGTGTGTGTGTGCAGCCTGTCTGCATGTGTTAAAGTGTGTGTTTAGCTGCGAGGAAGGTCAGGTTCTGGCAGAGTTTAATCCTTGGATTGGCGGTTCTGCCCTCTGGTCAGTGCTGATTATCTCCCATAATGCAATGCTGCTCTCTGATAATGATTCTATGGACTGTTTCGAGACTGTAATAATTTTGTATTTTTTTGGGATTTGGTTTTTTGATGATATTTAAATTTTGTAATATTGCAAGTCATTCAACAACTCTGTCTCCTTCAAAGTAAGACGAGCAGCTACTTTAAAAATGTTATTAAAATGGAAAACCAACTTACTATTTACTGAATAATAATAAAATTGATATTTTGTATCCATTATATTTATATATGGTATATATACAGTAGCAGGTGTAGTATGCTATTCCAGCACAGCCATTCTCTCTCTAACACATACTGGAGTGTGTTAGAGTTTTAAAATGAACCTTTATTTATATTTTTTGTCATGAAAGCAGCTATTAAGAGCCCTAATCAGGGACTAAAGGGAATTGTGCCGCACAGAGGAGGACAAACTACCTGCTGCGGGTGCAAGTATCACCATATCAGAGCACCGGTCAAAACACACTCAAACTCTACTAGCCCAGAGCAAGTGAGAAAGAGAGAGTGTGGGAGACAGCGAGAAAGAAAGAAAAAGAAAGAGAGAAAGAGAGAGCTAGGACAGACTGAATCAATGAATAATTCATAAAACGTTGTTGTAATGTTCCGTCCGAACCCTGCAGGCCTGGTTAAGGTCAAGGATGGCTACAGCGCGCGTGTGTGTGTGTGTGTGAGAGAGAGAGAGAGAGAGAGAGAGATGAGTATGAGCTTTAGATTCTACAAAGCCAAATGGAATAATTCAGAACTGTAATGTACAACACAGTATTTTAGCCACCTCGTATGGCAATGCAAAGACTTCAACCTGCAATCTAAGGTAGATTTTAAACTCTTCTCTCATGCTAATAGTTGCTGTTTCTCATATGTGGGGTTTACAGATTTGAACAAATCCCTGAATCTACATATGAAAATTCTACAAGCTAAACTTCTTAAAAGACATGTGCCATGACTTTTCTAAAGGATCAGATTGAATTTTCACATGATGGATGATTAAATGGGCAAAAAGTCTGATAGATTTACCTTGAATAAAGGACAGAATTCATATCTAGAGACCAGAAAAATCACATAGAATTAAGGGTGGTCTTTTTTGACTTGAGATAGTCAGCGACTACCCAGAATGCACTAACAACACCTTGGCAACCACCATAAATGTTTGTATCTTCATAGCAATGAGTTAAAAGCCACACAAGCTGGGTTTCCATTACAGATTTGCACAAAACATTTGCGATATTTCATAAATGTTTATAAAAACTGTTGCGAAATGACAGCGTTTCCATTAACCAATGTTATGCGACTTAAACATAATTTTTTCCCTCTCGTGACAAGTCATGCCGATGGATGTTAGTAGGTTTATGTACATCGCAGCCACTGTACTAGCCATTATTTTTAATCGAAGTAGATGTAGACGTGTATCTAACGTACACCAGGCGACCTGTAAATGGGAAAAAGCCGTTTCCATTGCAGTTTTTCAAAATATTCCTTTTTGGAATTGCCTGAAAAACCACCTCAAGTGAGCGCAATAACTTTTTTGCGATATATGGGAGTTTTTGCGAAATTGATGTTTCCATTGGGCGTATTTTCAATTCGCAATTTCAGTTTGAGCAATTTGAAGGGTAATGAAAATGCAGCTACAGAAGACTTAAGCAACTACAAAGCAACATTTTTGCAACTGCATAACAATGAGATAAAAACCACACAGAACACCTTAGCAACTATATAGCAATTCCCTAGCAACCACCAACAACAATCAAGCAACTGCATAGCAACGAGCAAAAACCACAAAGAACACCTTAGCAACTTTAAAGCCACCAATTAACAACCACCAATAACACATTATCGTCATGGAAATGTAGTTTTGCATGGGAAATTATAACACAAATCAAAACCCTTTGAGAGCTACAAACCAACACCCTGGCAACTGCATAGTAATGAGCTAAAAACACTTTAACAACTAATAAGCAACTGCTTAGTAACTGCAACAACACTCTAACAACTGCATAGCAGTGAGCTAAAGACCACATAGAAAACTTTAGCAACAACAAAGAAACTCCCTAGCAACTACCAACAACACCCTAGCAACTGCATAGCAATGTTGTAAAACACACAGAACACCTTAGCAACTACAAAAGCAACTCTCTAGCAACCACCAGCAACACCTTAGCAACCACACTGAATCCCTTAGTAACAACAAAGCAACTTCCTAGCAACCACCACCAACACCCTAGCAACTGCATAACAATGTTCTAAAACACACAGAACACCTTAGCAACTACAAAAGCAATTCCCTAGCAACCACCAACAACACCCTTGCAACCAAACTGAATTGCTTATCAACAACAAAGCAACTCCCTAGCAACCACCAACAACAACAACTGCTTAGCAATGGGCTAAAAAACACACAAAACACACAACGACATTTTTATGCATAGGAAAGTAGCGCTGAAAATTACTTTGTAAAATGTAGTTCAATTTAGATTTTATTTAGCCTAAATTGAACTAATAAAAGAACAGCTTGTGTAAATAATGTAAGTAAGTTCAATTTCCAGCTCATTCTTTGTGTGTAATGAGAATGTTGTGTTTGATCTCGTGTTACCGGATGATTTGTTGGGTCGGACACACAACAACACTGATGTTTATTGATTAACCAAGGAATCAAAACCTGATAAAACCAGCTTCAATCAGCCTAAGATAGTTTGGTGGTTTCAGCATTGATGGTTTTATGGGTTTTAGTGGGGTTTTGGGCACTTTTCTACATGCACTTTTGATCATTACCAGTTTAAACCAACTTAGGGTGGTTTAAGATCAGCAGTTCAATTTCTGTCACTTTTTCTTTACATCCATCCAAGTTTTTTTCTCATTTTAACACAACACACAGTAAATGCTGCATGCATTTTTTGCGCTTATTGCTTCAAAAACTTCCAGCTTTAATAATCTGCGGCACAAACAAATTAATGCTGTTCTAATTACACATTTGTGGTCATTCCGAACAAACACGTAAACAACGAAAATCTGATTACAAGTGCGAGATTATTTTTCTTCTCATTACAAGACGAGCAACACGCGATATGAGCAATGGAGAAACCTCCAAGCTACACATTAACACCACACACACACACACACACACACACACAGACGCAATAACGAATGCAATAACAGCAACAAACAACAATAACAATAATAAAACCTTTGGAAAACGTTTCATAAATGATCAGTGTGTAATTAGTGTAATCTATGATGCGGCCTCCTTATGGAGAACTATTTGCGCTTTCCTCGCCTCTGTGTGTGTGTGTGTGTGTGTGTTCTCACGTGCCCTGCAGGGCCGACCTTCCAATCATTATCTGTCTGTCTTATTACCCCGCCAACCCAAGCCCACTTTTAAATAAAATATGCAAAGGTTTCTTAAATGATGACCCGGGGCGACATGGATCTCCTTTGCTGCTGTACAGGCTGTTAATCTGAGAAATGCAAATTCTCTTCATCTTCCTCCGCTGCTTTATTAACTTTTTTGAATTTAAAATTCCACGAACAATGAGTTCTGTCAGCTTCTGGAATTATATTTTCCTCTTTTCTTTTCATGTGCTCGCAGAAGCGCGTTTCACCAGGGGAAATAAGACGGTTTCATCTCCTTCTCTCCATTTAATTGGCTGCTTTGCAATTATTGGTTTTTGCTGCTAAAGTCTTTTTTTATTTCTCTTCCTGTTTTCTTAAAGAGATAGATGTCAACACTAGTTTGTCGACGTGTGAAACAAGAACGGCGGTCAACGTTCCTGCCGTTTTGCCACCTCGGTTTGAGAACTGGTCTGTGCGGGGGGACGGTTTTTGTTCCAGCGTGAGCTTTATTTTGCTGTATTCCCTCTCCTCTTCGTTCTCTTGCACTCTTCTGTCATTGAAGTCTAGCTGTGTATAGCTCATGAATTCAACAGAATTACTCATACAGATGTTTCTTAGGACTGAAATCTCTGATGGCACCACGCATAGTTTTTTAATGGTAGAAAGACAAAAAGAATTCTTTTAGAATTATTCTTTTAGAGAATGAGATTTTTTTTTTGTACCGACAAAAGCCCACAAAAGCAAAGTTTTTAACTTCTCCTACAAAATAATGTGTCCATTGTAAGTTAAAAAAAGTTATTTTTTCACAAATTTCACTGCATATACACTAATTATAAAAGAATTAGAATGTGTGTTTAAAATAGTTTTAGATAAACTCAAACAAAAATTGATCTTGGATCACATGCACTTTATAAGCCAATCATATATTTGCTCTGATGTCATTAAATCACGGTCTTATGACAGTCAGAAATCGTTTGCAGCATGTGGAATCATGCCTGTCACATAATTGTCTGTGATTTCGTATAATTTAGTATCATTGATATACTATTACATCAATAATGTATCATTAATATTATAATTTTTATATTTTCTGGTTTTTTTTCATTTTAAATTTTGTTAAAGTTTTAGTAATTTTGTTGTGTTTTGTGTTGTTAACTTCTATTAGTATTTTTAAAAAATATATAGTTCTGTATATTTTTTATAAAACAGCTCTCATTAATTTTTATTTAACTTTTAGTCTTAGTTATTTTAGTATTTAATATTCAGCTAAAAGAAAATAATACCTTGGCAGCTAGTAGAAATTCTGATGTCAAAAAATGTTTTTATTTATGTTTTTAAATAGTTTTAATTTCAGTTTTAGTTAACTATAATCTATAATGACCATATGTATGTATGTATGTATGTATACATATATTAAAATATACTTTTTTTAATATTAGGAGAGCAAAAAAACTTTGTGTGAAATTAATAATAATATTAAACTAAAAACTAAAACAGTAGAAGAAAATGTCTTTTATGTTTTAAATTCTATTTTTAGCTTTAGTTAACTATATGATAGATAGATAGATAGATAGACAGATAGATAGATAGATTTACTATAGATTTACAGTATTTACTATTCTTATTAATATTAAGAGAGTAAGAGCAAACAAACTTGGTGTGGAATTAAAAATAATACACAAACCCACAAATACACTCTCTTTCTCTTTTTAAAAAAGAGACACATACAGTCATGCATTCATTCACATGATTACATATTTGTATCCAATCAGATCACAGTCTCGGCTTTGATATGCTCATGATTGGCTGGCACAGAGAACGTGTCTTCTGAATTCTCCCAGTATGCACCTCAGCGGGGCTTCATTAAAAGGTGGCTGCAGGGTGAAAAGAGCAGTTACCACAGGTGGTTTGAATGCTGTGTGTCCTGAGGGAGTGTGTGTGTGTGTGTGTGAGTGGGTTAGTTTGTCTGATCTGGGGTCCGGTCTAAACTCAGGGGATTTAGATCTGAACCGTCTTCCCCCACAAACATTCCTCATTCATGAGACACACACACAAGAATGGCCGTCACACCTCATGACCAACTGTCTGCTGGTCTGATCAACTTGCAATAAAAGGTTTTTATGAACAGATTCTTGATTACCAAACAACATTTAGATTAGTCTTTAAGTGTATTTACAGTAAAAACACTGTAGATGTTTAAAAGCAGCTAATATCTTTGCTAAAGTGCCTCCATGAAATGTGTTACTTAAATGTCTAAATTAATATTTAGGTCGAGGAACCACAGGACTAATGTAATATTCTTTTATTTATTACAAAAACTACATGTTGTTATATGTATGAGACAAAATTTGATACATTTCTAGTTTTATTACTAAGCAAGTCAGATGATGAGTAACCGGTCCAATGGGTTCGGTTCAGTGAAGCGTTCATCAGACTGATTTACATTGGTAACTCATTCTTTTAAACTTTTCATTAAAAGAATCGGCTCATAAGAGTCACTTGTTCAGGAATCAGACTAGTTGTTGCACTGTGTGTTTTTTGATTCATTAAAAAGGACTGGCTCAAGAGTCACTTGTCTTTGAATCAGACTACACTGGTCGCACCAAATGTTTTCTGTTTCACAAAAAGAACCGGCTCGTAAGAGTCATTCATTTGGGAATCAGACTACTACACTAGTCATGCTGTATGGTTTTTGATTCACTAAAAAGAACTGGCTCATAAGAGTCACATGTCTGTGAATCAGACTACACTGGTTGGACTGTAAGTTTTTTGATTCACTAAAAAGAAACGGCATATGAGTCATTTGTTCAGGAATCAAATGACACTATTCGCACTCTGTTTTGTGACTCACTAAAAAGAACCAGCTCATAAGAGTAATTTCTTTTTGAATCAGACTTATCTGGTCATGCTGTACCTTTGTTTTTGCATGCCATGTTTAGGGCTGCATTTCCCAAATATATTGTATCTACGATCTTACGGTGGGTTTTTTTTTTTTTTTCGCAATTATTTAGTCTTTTTACTGCATCACATTGAATACAGGCTGCAAACTTGCATCCACACTCACAGGTAAACTATGACTTTTTTTTCAATAGCATAGAAGTTATCTGCCCTGGAAATTACAATTTTGCACTGTGACATGTCTGTCTACTTTACTTTTTAAACTGGCTTAGCATCTGAACAAGACATAATCATTAAATATTTGAAGTAACTGAAAGTGCAGCTTCATGTGAGTCTCTGAGGACAAGTAGAGTTGCATGCTAAACATGTTAATGAGATTAAAACAAACAAATCACTTTAATGCATCCAATGCAATCAAAGGCAGGACAGCAGGGATGGGCTGCATTTAGTAGTAGTTATGATTCCCAATAATGAATGTGACTGGAATTATTAAAAGTAGAGTAGATTACCAACAAAGAAAAACTTTTTAAACTTTTACAGGGAGGTAAACGTTCAAAGCCAGTGTGCGTCCAGGGCAATGGAACCACTCCTTGGGGGAAAATCTAATGCAGTGCTATGAACTAATGCGCGAGTTTATCAAATGCAGAACATGTTTGGTTGTTGAATTTAAATATTTGTTGCGGAAAACATTTGATTTTAATAGAGATTCATACAAACATCCTGACACAAAAATGCAGATGAGAGAAGCGAGAACCACAATAAAAACCAATGTGCATCATGAATTTGTAATAGGATTTATGGACAGCACATTTAGGAGAGTATATATCTGTATTCTTTAGAAAATGTGCAGTGATCCACATGTAATTTCCCATCTGAAATATATTTGCATTGAAGCATCGTTGGCCCAGGATAGATTGGGTGTGGAGTCGGGCCTGCTTTAATGATTGAAATAAGTGTGTTTTAAAGTTACAAATATGTAAAATTGCTCATGTGCTCTTCCTTTCTCCAGGTTTACACAAGTATAGATTGTTCACAGATCTTACTCCAGGCATACAGAAGAAGAAAGTGACTCTATTAATTAATGGTAATGATTAAAGTGAGTAATGATTAATCAGTGTGATTGCTATCCACATGTTTTAAAGAGCCTGCCAAAGATCATTGCTGGCAGCTCTTTACTGATGACTGACATGTATAAAACATACTGAAGTATAACAGTCAAAGATTACTAGTGTGCGTTCAACCAGCAAGTCAACCAGTCGCCCCTGTTAAATCAATCAAATGAAGGTTTTTAATCAGACCTCTGCAAAACTCTCCTCTGTTTTAAAGTGTGAGACAAATATGAATGTAATCCAGTAAATAAATAAATAAATATAAACATTTGATTTAATAATGAAACAGTCGACCAAATATTCGGTAACACTTTACAATATGTTACAACACTGTAATGCATTAGTTCTAAGTAACTAACATTAACTAACAATGAACAATAGATTTATTTATTAATCTTTGTTAACATTAGCTAATACAAATAGAACTGTTCATTGTTAGGTCATGTTAGCTCAGCTCAATAGTAAAAATAAAGTACTAAAATAACTAAACTAAATAAATCTAACTAATCTAACTAAAACTAATCTAACTCAAACTACAAATCTAAATAAAATAGAAAAAAAAAACTAAAATGAACAAAAACAACTTTCAAAACAGAATTACTGAAACTTTAAAATAAAAATGAAAACAGAAAATATAAAAAATTAAATTAAATTAAAAATATTAACAAAAACTATAATAATATGTCAATGGCACATTGGTTTGAGCATCACGACCTGTCTGAAGTGTTTTGGAAAACTGCCTGATAACAGTCATTACTTTTGGTGATGAAAATAAAATAAAATAAAAATGTTAGGTCATGTTAGTTCAGGTATATTAAATAATGGTTACATATACAACTTTTGATTTTAATAATATATAATATATTATATGTTATATATAACATATTATATATTATATGTTGAGCTTAACATTAAATAAGATTAATATATGCTTTAGAAATATTCAATGTTTATTCATGTGGAAACTTATTGTAAAATTTATATATAATCTATAACATAATGGTACCATTTTCATTTTTATGTATAAAGTGTGTGTGTGTGTGTGTGTGTGTGTGTGTAGTATAGAGAGAGAAAGAGAGATGTAATATATACATATATCTGCTTAAAATAATTGAATCAATAATGGTTTATTTTGATTATCATATATGCTTTACATGATTTTTAATTAGGGTTACTGCTAAAATTGGTGTCCTCTACAACATTGTCCCTGATGTGGAGGTACAATCATTGTATTTTTACTTAAAGGTCAAAAGGTTTTCACCTGACCACAAAGTGATGTTGCTTTATCAGAGTGTCTGATATTGAGGATGAACAGGGCTGCAGTCACTGAATTGCTACATTAATGAGGATGCACCTCCATTTTTCTCCTCTTTTTTGTTATAGAATGACTTCAAAGCATCCGTTACCTCCACGTTTCTTTTCCAATTATATAGTTTTCTTTTGCTTTTGTTTTTCGAGGGCAAAATGGATTGTGTAAAGTATGAGCTCCTGCATTATGGAAGTGCTTACGTTGAGATTTCTTTTCTACCTTGACTAGTTGTGAATGTTGTTTCCTCTGTGTCTGTGTGTGTGTGTGTGTGTGTGTGTGTGTGTGTGTGTGTGAGAAGTGCTTGGCTTAGGAATTTCTCAGACTTGGATCTTCCCCCTTAGGGTGAACGTCATGTCAGGATTTGAAAGAACAAAGACAGTCAAACCTACACACACACGTACAGTAGTAGAGATAATTGCCGCAGGTGTGCTGTTTTGATCCTCAACAGTATGATGAGATGCAGAGGAAACCTGGCCGAAGTTGTGTGTGTGTGTGTGTGTGTGTGTGTGTGTGTGAGTGAATGACAGTCAGTGAAGATCATGACAGACTGTTTTCAGCACATTAATGAAAATGATTAATGTGATTAAAGATCAAACACACACAGCGGATCTTAGGAAAACTCACATTTCGCTTCTCAGTCATTTGCCAGTCACTTCAGATTCTCACCTGTCATCTCATCTGTGTTTATTTCTTTTATTTGAACGGCACCCGCGGCGTATTGTTATCATTACTGTGACTACTGTAACGTTAGGGACCTGCTGTAGGTTCTCCTGGAGCAGTACAGCTGAAAAAAAGAAAAAGAAACATATTCTGTTACTAGTCGCAAATAAATACATAAAGCCTCCATTATGTACAATTCTTATTTTTAATATCTAGAACAGAGATTTATGATGTTAAATGTTCAACAAATAATTTCA